>JBBPBX010011226.1:0-14656 GCA_038048925.1 Garcialebias charrua | reverse complement strand
CTCTAACAACTACGTTGTAAAAGGTCATGTGCCAGTTGTGGTTTTTCATTTATTTTGGTGTGTTATTGTGCATGTAAAAACACAAAGCACTTTGTAATTTGATCAAAAAGGCTTCAGTGGTCATATTTCTTTAAAATATCAAATATATTGCTTACATTGTTTACCCAAAAAGAACCACACTCGACAGCAGGAGAAGATTTTTAACAACATTTACCCGCAAGGCCAGATTTTCAGGACAGGTTACATAAATATGCATAAATGTACACATGAACGCCAGTCACAGGAATCTGCCTCAAGCTGCCTTATCTGCTCAGTTTTATACTCTTATCAGTTCAACCAAGTTCACAGAGCTCAGGAGGTGTCCTTGGAGCCAGCTACAGCCAGTGCTTTCTGTTAACCCAAACATATGGTTCATGGGCAGAGATAAATCAGTGTCTTGGGAGAAGATTTTTTTGGACTTCTTGTTTTCAGCCTTAGTGATAAAAACATCCCAAACCTTTGACCAAAAATTCTGAAACTATGTATATACATTTACACATATAAATACTGTATACTGTACATGTATATGATGATACATTGCACATTTTTCCAGGTAGAGTTGCCGTTAAAAGGCTTCTGGTAAATCTTATAGAAATATTTGAATTGCACTTAGACTACAGCTGTGAAATGCTTGTGGGCGTACACGAAAGTCTCTGACAGCTATAGAAGCACAATGTGTCCCCACTTCCTTTCTCAGTCATTTCAGAGTCAGAGTCAGAGTCAAGAATCAGTTTATTATTGCCATTGTCAATGAACAGGATTCACAGACTAGGAACTTGCTTGAACTTGCTTTGAGTCTCTAAGTGCAGTGTCATTAAGTCAAACTGGCCAGATTAGCTCAATATGTTGTGAATAAGGTTAGTAATTATGAGTTCTTTGTACCGAACTAAAGGCCTTGAAACTGCTGCCTCTTCTGTTCTATGACTCCAGCAGCAGCCGTTCTGTTTTCAAGTGTTGCTGCCTATAAAAGTAAATCCTAATAACTTTTGTTCTTTTATTATGGGTTTTTGTAAAGATTCTGTACAGTATTTATAGCAGAGCTAAAGAAATACAAAATTGTACCTGGCCATGTATTGCTTAGAAGAGCACTCCTTGGGTTATAAATTAGGTCTGCACCTCAAATATGAGTTATATCACGATCTTTATCAATATTACAACCAGCTAACCAATCAAATGAGGCTAGTACCAGAACTAAAGACAAAGCCCATCCATCCATGCATCCATCCATCCACTTTCTCTGCTTTTTCATGCAGAGTCACGGCTGGTGTCTGTCTCAAGATTACGTCAAGGCTTGACTACTGTGTTACTCTGTATGTTGGAATCTGCCAGTCCTCCATCAGCCACCTTCAACTTGTGCAAAACGCTGCTGTCTGACTCATCACACCCAGATGTGAGCACATCACTTGTTTCATTTACATTCTCCAGTGGCTTCCAGTCCATTTTAGAAGTTATTTTTAAGCTCATGTTGTTTACTTTTAAATCTCGGTCTTGCCCTACCTTACTTAGCTGATTTTGCAGCTTTCTTTGAGCATGAGAGTACCTTAAGGTCAACTAATACATCTTTACTGTAAGTCCCAAACCCCAAATGGAAACCTTGGTGTGAGCAGGTACTTTTTGGTTGCTGCACTGAGAATATGGAACAAACTTCCTCATGACTTGTGCTTTATCAGTGACCTTTTTTATTCAGGCAGGCTTTTGATACCTAGTGGGCCGTGGTGTAGAGGTAATGGCAGTCGTCTCCCGATCGGAAAGTTGGCGGTTCGACTCCCGGGACCCGCACCCATGTGTCGTTGTGTCCTTGGGCAAGACACTTAACCCCGAGTTGCTCCCAGTAGGACTGGAAAGCACCTTGCATGGTAGTCTGCCGCCACCGGTTTATGAATGTGTGTAGCATTCAATATATGTGTAGCACTTTGAGATTTTCAGTAATGAAAAGTGCGTTATAAATTGAATTAATAATTATTATTATTAGTGGCACTCTGATATTTTTTTGTATTTTTTGCATTTAAGTACCTTTTAGCTGCTGTAAAGGACTATATAAATAAATGTTGATTGATTGTTGATGGCTCACAAGGAGGTCATTAAAGCGAGATGAATCGTACACGCTAGACAAGTTGAAAGACGAGCACAGAACCACAAACTGGCTCTGTGATGGAACATGAGTCGTAAATAGGCCATGGCCTTAACCAAACTGTTAACATCCCCAGCTGGAGAGCATGCAGGTACAGTCAAGTTGTTTGTTAATGGCTTTAAACAGTACATGTACAGTCTTTATTGTAATAAAACACTTTGGGGGCCATGCATTCATCAGGTTTTTCAGGGTGACAGTTTAATTTTCATTGAAGATCAATGATCATCACAAATTCACGAGTCAGCCAGATTTAAAGGTGACCACCCGATTGTGCACTTATTCCCCTTCAGGACAAATGCATCTGTCTAGTTTTGATTATACAGTAGTCCTTCGATACTTCGCAGTCCGTTTATCGCAGACCCTATCAATTTTTCAAAATAAGATAGGACTTGACACACAATTGGCTGACTGATGGATGAGCCGCACGATTGGCATGGAATTTTTATTCAAAAGAAATTATTTTCAATTATTTAGCACCTGCTGCACCTCTGTGCAGCCCACACTGCAGGATAAGCTTCCTGCTCTCTGTTGCCAAGTCTGCTTTTTATAAGCGATTTTGGGCTTGTTCTTTTTACAGTTGCTTGTAAATCTTGTGAGTTGCGGGTTGCGTTTTTTGGGTTTGCTTGGAACATTAAGTTGCTTATTTGGGCTTGACTTTCTTTCCGAGTGAAACTAGTTGATTATTTCCCAGCTCTGCACAATAAAGCAAAAGACGAGTGGTAGTAGGTAGTTTGTCCCTCCCATGCCCCCATTTCCTGTTTATCGCTCCCGCCCAAGTTGGTGAAGCGACAGGCGCACACTCAAACAAACACACATACTGTGGCCAACCCTTAGGGGGCTCCACTCACACGCAGTTGTCAGGATGTTTTGTTTTTAAAAATATGTTGAAAAATATGATTTACGTATGTAAAGGGGCGGCCGTGGCATAGTGGTAATGGCAGTCGTCCCCTGATCAGAAGGTTGGAGGTTCGAATCCCGGTTCCTCACACCATGTGTTGTTGTGTCCCTGGGCAAGACACTTAACCCCGAGTTGCTCCCGGTAGGACTGGAAAGCACCTTGCATGGCAGTCTGCCGTTACCGGTGTATGAATGTGTGTAGGAATGTGTAGATGGTTGGTATTGTAAAGCGCTTTGGGGCCCCTCATAGGGGGCTGGAAAGCGCTATATAAATAAGCTCCATTTACCATTTACCATGTTACATATGCAAAATGTTTTTTTTTTTTTATCAGAGCTTAAAAGTATGTCATTCAAAATGTTTAGCATAATTTTGCTGTTGTTTATGTGTAATGCCATAATAAATGTATGTCTATACCATTTAAAAATGGCCTCTGTTTTACACAATATGGTGGGTTGCCAATTGGACATGCTTTGGGCTTGTTTTCATAGAGCTGTTTACTTGTTTCTATCGCAAGATCTGGAAACACTGTATTCTGCTGCAGCTGATCAACAGCTATTCCCTGTGCAGAGCGTAAAAGTGGACGTGGCCGAGAGCGCTTGCAGCAGCAGAGGCAGGAAGAGGGAAATCATGACATTCTGTGCTCATTTAGAGTGTTTGGAGTTTACCCTGATGCATGCTCAATAATCCAGGTAGAAAAATCTAAAAAAGCTAAGTCTGGTCCTCTGGACATTCAAAAAACAAAACAAAACAAAGCAAAAAAAATTGTAGAAACGTTTCGTCTTTTGTCCGAAAGACTTCCTCAGTCTGAGCTGCTGTATTCAGCTCAGTCTTATAAATAGCACCCTCTCACAGTGGATCAACCAGTTGGCTGATGACAGCCTGAAACCAGCTGCAACTGATCATGTGAGCAGCTGGTTTCAGGCTCGCTGACCGACCTGCTCGCTGTTCAGAATCGCTGAACAGTCTCGCCCCCGCCTGTCTCTCGGATCTGATACACCCATATGTCCCTCCACGTGCTTTGAGGTCAGAGGATCAGGTACTCTTAATAGTTCCAGAAACTCGCCTTAAGCGCAGGGGTGACAGGGCGTTCTCTGTAGCAGGCCCAAGACTCTGGAACGAGTTACCGCTGCTCATCAAACAGGCCCCCTCCCTCTCGGTTTTCAAATCCCGGTTAAAAACTCACTACTACTCCATCGCTTTCAATGCCAGCTGATTTGTATTGGATCGTTTGATTTATGATCTGCAATGTTTTTATGTTTTTCGTGTTGTACTTCATTGTCTGTGTTGCCTGTTGCGTGTTTGTTTGTCCAGCACTTTGGTGTGGACTTGTTCCTGTTTAAAGTGCTTTATAAATAAAATGGTATGGTATGGTATGGTATGGTATGTATATATATATATATATATATATATATATATATATATATATATATATATATATATATATATTAGGGGTGTAACGAGATCTCGTTGTACGAAATCTCGCGATATTAAACTCCCGCGATATCTCTCGTTGAGAGGTAACGTTGTCTCGCTAATGCTAGCAGAGCCCCTAGCAAGTCAGCGTCACGGACAGCATGGCTTCGCCGGATGAAGTTGCTATAGAAGAAGCCCCAACTACTTTTAAATCATTTGTTTGGCAGTATTTTGGATTTCCAATAGAAACGATAAATGGCGAAAGAGCAACAAACAAGACACGGACAATATGTAAGCACTGCAAGAAAATTTTACCGTACACCGCTGCTAACACTAGCAGGATGCAAAAATCTCGTCTCATTCTCGCAAACTCTGTTCCCCCGCGATAAACGAGGGACTACTGTATACCACTTATACAGATACAGCACCGTTTTTTATTTTATTTCTATTTTTACCAACTCAACAAGTCCAGACAGGTTCAAGGAATGAGAGTTGACCTCAGTGAACCCTGGGATTCTGTGACTCAGACATCTGATGATGTGTGGGACTCAAAGTGAACATTATTTTGAACAAGGTGCATTTTACAGAGCAATTTACGTATGAAAGGCCTTCATTGTTCACCATTAAGCCTGAGTTCCTGTCTAGCAGTTATCCTGTCCTGCAGCTCAGGTGCATCAGTGCTGCAGAGTAACAAAACCTGTCATTAGCACTAATACAGCTGTCAAAGGGAGCTGGGCTCAGACACTGGTGAGCTGCTTTGTCAGTCCTCAGGCAGTGCAGGTTTTAGTGATTTGACCTTCTTTTTAAAAATGGATTTTTACTATTCCTTTCAAATGAGAAAACACATGAATGGAAATGTATGACATGCTGTCATTTTTATGACAAAGAAAACGTTTTTTGAAGTAAAAGTCATATATGTTCATTTCATGTATAAAATGATTTTGAAAAATAAACCTGCATTGCTAGATTTTCCTTCAAAAACATACTGCTGCTGAAAACATCATGTTGTCTCTAATTGAAGCTTGGTTTGTCTTTTGGTCGTTGGAATTATGCTGAAAAGCTTCATAGATGATAATGTTGTCGCACTTCTGCATGAACCGGCAGCACCCGAGAGGAAGAAACTACACAAATCCTGGCTGTGCGCTTGCACAGTTTCCACATTTCATATAGCGTCACTATATTTTGAAGAACCACAGCTTGAATGGCACATAATCATGAAAACGTTGAGCGCGTTATGTTTCTGAATGTGTTTTTTGCACCTTCATATAGCTGCTCAGCAGGGTTCACGTAAAGACCAACAGTTTCCAGCAACCACACATGCTGATGCAGATTTCTTTGACAGTGATCTATAATCTCTCATAAACAGCAAAGATTAAAGAATAATAAAATGCCACCCTCACTCTGCCTCAGACACGTTACATCTTCAGTGTGCATCCAGTTTCTAAATGAAGATGAAATAAGTGGAGTGCATCTGGCTTATTGTACTGGAAACAAACGGAGAGGACGCTTGCTGCACCGTGTCCTGCTGCGATAACTCGTTCCATAGATGTAATTTCTTCTTCTTCTTCTTCTCCACATCAGCAGCGTGGCAAAAACAAAACAACTACAGGATTGTGTTTTAGACAGACAAGTAAACACATGTCATAAAGTCTTCCATTGATCAAACTTGGCTGTGCCACATTCTGAGAGCTCTTTGTTCAGATTCATCCCCCCCCGGTGTTTTACTTTAAATGACTGTGGAAAAGTTGAGACTGCCGATGTCAGACAACTCGGACCAAGCCTGGCTCACAGGGAAACGATGGCGATAATTGTATTTGCTGGATGATTAAGAGGGGTTCCAGAGAACAACCGGTGCTTTGGAAGTTTCTCGTTTACTTTAATGGCTTTCCTTCTTCCTTTGTTTACTTTATGCACCTCTCTTTGCAAGAAAATTAAGCTTCAACGAATGGCGTCCTATTAAAGAGGAAACAATAGCTCAAAGTGGCAAACAAAGGAAGGGAAAAGCAAAGCAAACATTCAAGCGTATGAATGTTTGAGATGAGGAGCTTTGCAATCTTCTCAGTGTGCAGCTCATTGTAAGCTTGTTTTACCAAAAACTGTCAAAACTTTTACTGAGTTGATTAGAAAATTGTTTATTGTTAACCATTGTAGAATTTTACCACTAAAACTGTCTTTTTTGGTGAATATAATTACTGTTGGCTTCTGCCCTGCTTCCTGTTGTGATCAATTATTGAATGCAACAGATACCAGCTCTGTTGCTGAATAATAAAGCATTTTTATTTTATTTTGTGATCTTCCTTGTTATAAATTAGAGTGTTGCATAAAGAACTGTGGCTTTTATAGCTTTTTGGCTAAACATCAGTCCACATCGACAGCACTGAACAAATGTCTTATTGAAGGAAGACGCTGCCCTTGGCAACAAAAAATTAAATAAGTTAGAGGAAGTTAGAAAATGATGGTGCAGGAAATGGGAAAACCCTGAAAGGCAAATGACAACATTAAATATAAAATATAAAAATAAATAAATTCCACCACCCATTCTCTAAGCCCAACCACGTTTTAAAGCATATGTAATAAAGGAAGATCTCATATTATTTTATTATTTCAGTCATATAAGAATTTTTTATATATACAGTATATACATAAATACATATACACACATACTGTATATATACATGTATACATAAACACACATACTGTATATATTAGGGATGCACCAATCCACATTTCTCATTTCCGATCTGATCCGATACATAACAACTGAGTAGCGACCGATACCAATACTTTTCCGATCCGATATCGGTGTTCAAGCATAGGAGGCTGTAATAATTAATGAATCATGACAAACAGGAAGCAAATCTAATACATTACGTCAAATTTCTGTTAAGTTGTTGTTGTGTAGAAGAGTTAAGACAGTAAAATATCAGGCTTTTCTCAAGAACGAATACACAAAACTGTCCCATCGTAAAGATTTTTGATGCTAGAGCCCAAACTCAGTCTGTAGCTTTACCGTTGGTTTCAATCTCCTTTAAAATAGATGAGCTAAATGCTGTATTTTCTGAGGTGGAACTCCCTGTAATGACATAAAACAGATTTTGGATATGATGAAAACAGAATTTATAAAAATACAAACTTGGTTTAAATTAAACAAATTATCTTTGAATTTAGATAAAACTAACTACATGATTTTCAGTAACAAAAAGGGAATTGTTGATGACGATCCATTTGAAATTGAAGATGTTGTGATCTGTAAAGTGAGTGAAGTGAAGTTTCTGGGTGTTATCATTGATGACAAACTGACATGGAAACATCATGTAAATTCTATTAAAAAAAACTAGCTAGAGCAATTGCAGTACTGTATAAAGTCAGGGATTTTTTAATTGATAAAGCTTTACATATGTTGTATAACACAATCATTGCTCCACATTTAATCTATTGTATTGAGGTTTGGGGAAAAGCATGCAAAACTATTACAAAGCCTGTTTTTATTTTACAAAAGAGAGCTGTAAGAGTAATCACCAGAAAACATTTCACTCACCCTTCAAACACCTTGTTTATTCAACTAAACTTATTGAAATTCCAGGAATTGGTAGAATATAGTATTTTATCAATTATGTATAGGGCTCATAATAACACATTACCTTTAAATATCCAAAGAAATTTTATAAAAAGACAAAGTTATTACAATCTCAAAGGGACAGAGATATTCATCAAACCACAATTCAGAACCAGCTTAAAGGGACGGTCTACCTCAATTCAGGGAATTCGATTGTGGAATGCTCTGGAGAGTGATGTTAAAAATGAAAAATCAATGTATACATTTAAGAAAAAGGTCAAAAAGGACTTGCTCAAAAACTATATATGATGTAATCTTGCGTGTTTGTGTATTACAATTATGTTGTACTTATGATGTACGGTACGTTTGTGTATTACAGTTAGAAAAATTAAGTAGAGTTATTCATTTTATGAAGCAGTTTGTGTATTACAGTTAGAAAAATTAAGTAGAATTATTCATTTTTGTGATGAATTTGTGTATTACAATTAGGAAAATTAAGTAGAATTATTCATTTTGTGAACATCTTGATGTTGTGCCATCTTTTAGTTTGTGTATTTCAATTAGAAAAATTAAGTAGAATTAAGTAGAATTATTCATTTTATGATCTAGTTTGTGTATTACAGTTAGGAAAATTAATTAAAAAAAAAAAAAAATAGGAAAATTAAATAAAATTATAAAAAAATAAAATAAAATAAAAAAATAAATAAAAAAATTAGAATTAGAAAATTAATTAGAATTATGGGTGATGTAGTTTGTGTATTACAGTTAGAAATATTAAGTAGAATTATTCTTTTTGTGATCTACAGTAGTTTATGTATTTCAGTTAGGAAAATTAAGTAGAATTATTCATTTTGTGATGTAGTTTGTGTATTACAGTTAGGAAAATAGGTAGAACTATTCATTCTGTGATGTTGCTTGAAAGTTATCATTGGTTGAACAAACTGTGAAATAGGGGCAGATATAATAAGATTTCATCTTCTTTCTGCTCCCTTCATTTTATCCTACTTGTAATCTTGTATCTGATGAAACTGTCTTGTATTGTTCTTTTAAAATGAATGAATAAACATCAAATCAAATCAAATCAAACATTATCGTTTCACCCCTCCCTCCCCTCTGCTCCCTCTTACCCTCCCTCCCCTCTGCTTCCTCCCCCTCCTCCTCTCCCTCACCAAGCAAGTAAAGGGGGGGGGGGAGTAAACAAGCAGCGAGAGCCAGCGCGCGGAAGACAAAATAACGTACCCCACATGGTAGTAACGGTAACGGCGTTGTAACGATAGACATAGTAACTACTTAGATTACCCGTTAATGAAAAAAAGAACTCCGTTTGTAACGCAGTTTATTTGTAACTCCGTTATTCCCATCACTGGTTTTGTAGGGGTGTAAATCACCAGCTTTACCACAATACAATATTATATTGATTTGTTTGTATGACAATGTGATTTTTCTCGAGATCCCAAAGTCTGTCACGATACGCCTTTGATTCTATTCGATTCACAAGTCTGTAATCGATATATTGCGACATCAAAGTCAAAGTCAAAGTCAACTTTATTGTCAGAACTGCAATATGTACAGGACATACACAGGACCGAAATTGCGTTTCTCTCAGTCCCTCGGTGCAACAGTAACCATCTAAACACTAAAACATTTAATAAACATAAGCATAAAATAGTAAAAGTGTAACACTGTCCTGAGTTTTTTCATAATAGTATAAAAGTATGAAAATTTACACCAACACTGAAACACCAAACACCCCTAAAACACCAAACACCCAATGAACATAAGCATAAAATGAAATAATAAAAGTGTAATACTGTCCTGAGTTTTTGCATAGTAGTATAAAAAGTATAAAAAGTATATCTATAAAATAAACTGAAGGTTCTAGCATTGACATTTGCAAAGAGTGGCACAGCAGCATATAAGTTAATGTACACAGTATATGTATGAGGTATTTGATGTTGGTATATAGGCAAAGTGGCATATGCAGTGAGGCACATAAGGCACATTTGGCATCCTTAGATAAGGCTAGTCAGAGAATACTGTATATGTATCTGCAGTAGTGTAGATAAAAGTAGTGTAAATGTAAACAGTAGTAATAAATGTAAACAGTATTAATAAATGTAAACAGTGAATGTAAACAGTAGTATGACTATAGGCAGTAATGTAATACAAACATTAGTGCAAATATGAGAAGTAGTGCAAACTGAATGAGCACATGACCGAGAGTTTAGTGAATAACCCGTTTGATGACACAGAGTCCAGTGTTAAAATCTTTGTGTTGTGTGGTAATGTGTGAGAAAGTTTTTTGTGTTAAGGCAGTTCAAATGGGAGGGAGGCAGAGCAGGCAGAGTGTTTAGCATTCTGACTGCCTGATGAACAGAGCTGTCTCTCAGTCTACTGGTACGAGCCTGGAGACTCCTCAGTCTCCTCCCTGATGGCAGCAGTCTAAAGCGGCTGTGTAGTGGGTGTGTGGGATCACCTGCCATGCAGTGGGCTTTCCGAGTGAGGCGTTTGCTGTGTAAGTCCTGCAGTGAGGGCAAGGAGGTGCCGACGATCTTCTCAGCTGCTCTCACGATGCGCTGGAGGCTCTTGCGGCATGATGCAGTACATGCACCAAACCACACCGTGATGCAGCTGGTCAGGACACTTTCTATGGCACCCCTGTAGAAGGTGCACATGATGGGGGTTGAAGCTCCAGCCCTTTTCAGCTTGCGGAGAAAGTAGAGGCGCTGGTGAGCCTTCTTGGCCAGTGCTGCAGTGTTCCTGCTCCAGGACAGGTCCTTCGAGACGTGCACTCCCAGGAACTTGGTGCTGTCCACTCTCTCCACTGCGGTGCTGTTGATGGTCAGAGGGGCATGTTGTGCATCCCTCTTCCTGAAGTCCACGACAATCTCCTTTGTCTTCTCCACGTTGAGAGTGAGATTGTTGTGTCCGCACCACAAGGCCAAGCGGCTCACCTCGTTCCTGTAGTCCGTCTCATCGTTGTTGCTGATGAGACCTACCACTGTTGTGTCGTCCGCAAACTTGTGGTCTCCCGGTCAGGAAGTCTAGTAGCCAGTTACACATTGAGGTGTTCAGCCCCAGACTGTCCAGTTTATGGATGAGCTGTTGGGGGATGATGGTGTTGAATGCCGAGCTGAAGTCGATGAACAGCATTCTAACATAAGAGTCCTTCGTGTCCAGATGTGTGAGAGCTGTGTGGAGGGCAGAGGAGATGGCATCGTCGGTTGAGCGATTAGGTCGGTATGCAAATTGGAAGGGATCCAGGGAGGCAGGGAGGACAGATGTGATGCTTTTCATGACTAGCCGTTCAAAGCACTTCATCAGGATGGGGGTGAGTGCTACTGGGCGATAGTCATTGAGGCATGCGGGCGTTGCCTTCTTTGGGACAGGGATGATGGTGGTGGCTTTGAAACAGGTGGGGACGATGGCCTGGCTTAGTGAGATGTTAAAGATGTCCGTGAAGACCGCTGCGAGTTCCCTTGCACAGTCCTTCAGCACACGACCAGGTATGTTGTCAGGACCAGAGGCCTTCCGGGCATTAATCTTGATAAATGATCGCCTTACGCTGTCTGAGGACAGCGCCAGCACCTGGCCATCAGGAGAGGGGGGGAGTTTATGTGCAGGTGTGCTGTTACTTGCCTCAAACCGAGCAAAGAACTCATTCAGTTCATTCAGCGTAGAGGTTGAGCTGTCACAGGTCTGGGGGGGGGTTTGTAGTTTGTGATGGTCTGTATTCCCTGCCACAGACTGCGTGTATCCTTGCTGTCCTTGAAACGGTGAGCTATTTTCCTGGAATACTGCTCCTTGGCCTTACTGATGCCCAGATCCAGGTTCTTTCTGGCTGCCCTCAGGCCCACCTGATCTCTCGCTTTGAAGGCAGCATTCCTGGCTCTCAGGAGTCTGTAAACCTCAGCTGTTAGCCATGGCTTCTGATTAGCCCGAACAGTGATGGTTTTGAGGTTGGTAACATCATCAATGCACTTGATGATGTATGAACATACAGTGTCTGAGTACTCCTGGAGACGTGTTGTTGTTTGTGGTAGCAGCTTCTTTGAACATACCCCAATCTGTGGTGTCCATCTTATATACATATAAATACTTTACAAAAACAATTCAAATATGATTTAACCATTTTATTTCTGTTATTACAAGCACTAGTAATAATAATAATAAAAACTTTTTCATTACCTTTCACTTGTAAAGAAACAAACATAGATATTGAGCTTACATAACATGGCTATCAATGCCGTGTTTCTTCTTCAGGTCAACGGCCACATTTGTTGTTTACTGAGTATTTGAACTCACACTGGCACCTGTTGCACATGGCATGAGTTTTGTCTGTAGAGCCGTCCTATTGGAATCCATAACATTTCCACAGTGTTTATTTAAATCCAGCAGGAGAGTGACTTTCATCATCTCTGTTTTCTGCCTCGCCTGCCATGTTGCTGAGGTGGCCGCAGAGCGCAGCCGCTCACGGAAATGGTGACACAGACGTGCCTTGGGGATTTCAAAATAAAAGCGTATTTTAAAGATGACGATATGAATCAATGTTTTAATTTTGCCACAATATAACAGAATCATTATTCATTTAATCTATATATCGATTTAAATCAATGTATTTTTACACCCCTAGTATCTGGTAAACAAACAACCAAAACGAAAGGCTGTGTACAGTATTACAAATAAAGGCTGCATAAAGAATACAAGACATCAAAGTAATTTATTTATTTTAGACTCAGAAGTATGAGGTAGTGGCCTCATTTATAATGTAGCTGAGCTTACACAACAACAGAAAACAACCGAGGACACAATCATACAAAACAAGTGACATTTCTGGAGATTCTTATGAGCCTTTTGGACTTTTATGTAAGGTACAGAAAGTGTCTCAAATATTGTTTCCTCAAACCTGTTTCTCCTTCTTTTTTTTCCCTAGGTGGTCTGTTTATCAGAAACACCGACCAGGAGTACACGGCCTTTCGACTGGCGATATTCCTGCACAACACAAGCCCGAATGCGTCGGAAGCTCCGTTCAACCTGGTGCCTCATGTAGACAACATAGAAACAGCCAACAGCTTTGCTGTCACCAACGCCTGTAAGTTGAGCTCAAACAGCTTCATGCTGTGGGTTTTTCATTACAGCAAGAACTCAGGTTTTTGTGCAGCAAATTGTGCATCCCCATTGACGCTACCAGTAATATTAGGAGTTTAAACAGTGGTTTATAAGATAAATATTGTCAGTGTGGGGCTTCTAATACATGACGATTACATCAGTAATTCTCTGTTCAGCATACTGAAGTGCTTTATATTGTATGATAAGAAGCTACCATTTTAGAAGTATTGCCTATATATATATACAGTATATATATATATATATATTATATATATAAAAGGTTTGCTTATCAAAGTATGTGACTGTTAGCTCCTGTCCCCAGATCTGTACTAAGATGCTAAATGTTCTGAAGTGATAGTCTCAGGTTGTGTGGGTCAAGAGTTACCGGTGCTCAAGGGTGAGGATAATGAAAGATTTGGTTGTAAATGCAAAACGAAGTCACGGGAGTATTTGTAGATTGTTTGGAAAATTTAGAAGGTGAAAGCTACCAGACTTTTACCCTGGAGGATATTCAAGTCACATGTAATATTAATATTGTTTCAAAACTTTATTTTTTATTTTTTTTTAATTTTTTTTAGCTGTACTCCTTGATTGTCAGATAACCAATGGTTTGAGTTCTTTCAGAACTTTAAGGGGTTGCCTTTGTGGTTTAACCTCGCTTGTTCAAACTTTGTCTAATGGTTATTATTATTTTTTAAGAGTTTTTTTCTTTCAATTGTGTTTTAAGTTTTGCATTTGTCAGAAGGATAAACAGCATCTGACAGTAGTGGTGGGAAATTCTCAAAAATTGAGTTTGTGACCAATCTGTGCTGTCACTTTAGGAGAGTCAGCGAAGTAGCTGCTACATGAGGCTGTTTGTCCCAGTAAGTTTAGCGTATCTTCATGTATTAGAAACTTGTTGCAGTAAAGCTATGTTTTCACTTTTTTTTTTAAATCTTTTATTTGTTGAACCCTGAAAAATGTGTCTAGAAGTAACAGTGGAAGCTCTCATGACATGCTTTTCTTGAATAATGACTTTAAAATGTTTGGCATTTCCAGTGGTAAACACAATGCTGAAGACATGAGCTTTTTTGTTGCGTTTTCAGGTTATGCTAATGGTTTGTCAGCAGTCTGTGGTTTGTTTTTTTACACAGGTTATTGTGCACTCTTTATTAGTCATGAAAATATGCAAATCAGTGATTCTTGTGTACCGGTAATATATAAAATAGCCCATGGCCATTTAAGTTTTAAGATAATCCTAATTCATTGATAATTGCTTTATAATTGCATCGCAGCCCTTTGAATCAAAATGTGTATAGATTCTCACCCATACAAATTTTGACTCATCCAAATTGTAAAGAAGCTGCAGGTTCACAACATCTTGTGACGCTTAATGAGAAAACTGACACACCCACAGACCAACTGGGTTTGAAGATATACCGTATTTTCTGCCGAACACGTCGCACCGCCGTACACGTTGCATCAGTCCAAGTATGTCCAATAAAGTGGAAAAATCCATAAACATGTTGCA
>JBBPBX010011225.1:24654-56362 GCA_038048925.1 Garcialebias charrua | reverse complement strand
ACACTCACAACAAAGTGCTGGTTCTTGAGCCTGGACTTTTTTTTTGGCTGTGTTATTTTAGTTAAACTGTTATTTAGCTGGTTATATGATTGAGACAGTTTACACATCTTTTTTCAAAGACAGACCGTGTCAACAATGACTAGGCCTCAAAACCTGACCCGTCATTAAACCAGAGTTATTAAAGCACATTTAAAATAATGATGTAAATTAAAGAGGAGAAAAGTGCACATGAAGCTACATTTGTACTAAAATGTGAGTAAATAAAGAATTTACTTAACAAATCTGTCATTAAATAATATAACTGTGTGTTGCACACGTGTTTATACAGTATTATTTATATTTATTTATATTATTTAATGACAGATCTGGAGATCCATCCAGAGATAAGATCCTACATTAAGTAAATGCTTTATTTACTCATTTTAGTACTAATACTGTACTGTACACACTGTCTATGACAAGACAAGTTTTCTTTTTCTACTTTACAGAAGACTGAAGCCACGAGATCCATCCAGAGATAAGATCCTACATTAAGTAAATGCTTTATTTACTCATTTTAGTACTAATACTGTACTGTACACACTGTCTATGACAAGACAAGTTTTCTTTTTCTACTTTACAGAAGACTGAAGCCACGAGATCCATCCAGGGATAAGATCCTACATTAAGTAAATGCTTTATTTACTCATTTTAGTACAAATACTGTACTGTACTGTTCACACTGTCTATCACAAGACAAGTTTTCTTTTTCTACTTTACAGAAGACTGAAGCCACGAGATCCATCCAGAGATAAGATCCTACATTAAGTAAATGCTTTATTTACTCATTTTAGTACAAATACTGTACTGTACTGTTCACACTGTCTATCACAAGACAAGTTTTCTTTTTCTACTTTACAGAAGACTGAAGCCACGAGATCCATCCAGAGATAAGATCCTACATTAAGTAAATGCTTTATTTACTCATTTTAGTACTAATACTGTACTGTACACACTGTCTATGACAAGACAAGTTTTCTTTTTCTACTTTACAGAACATTGAAGCCACGAGATCCATCCAGAGATAAGTTTGTACACCTGGGTCCAGTCTCAGATCGTACACCTGGGTCCAGTCTCAGATCGTACACCTGGGTCCAGTCTCAGATCTACACCTTGGATTCCTGTGGAGTTGGCTGAAATCGGACAGTTCCACATGAAGAGAAATCTGTTCAGTTTGCTGGTCTCCATCATTGCTTGTTGAATTGGTTTTGATCTTTATTCTGTGCCAATTCATTTTCATTAAGACAACACCACCCACAGTTGTCATATTGTACACTATTCAGTTTCAACTGTTTTAAATGTATAATTATAGCTTTTATTCTGAACTTTGTCAGTCTCCTGGGTGATCAAAACTTATAAGCAAAATGAATGTTTTTTTGCTTTGCACATGTGAATAAAAACACTGGCCTAAGAACAATCAGGACCTTTAGTTTTTATTTATGTTTATTACAATGAGTAGTATGGGTGACATCACAATGAAACTACTTCACATTATTAGACATTGAACAGTGTATTTTAATTATTGAAATAACAACAAAAAGAACAAATGTAAATGAACAGCAGATTTATTTATAGAAGATTTTAACTCGTTTGTTGCTGTGTGTACGACTGCACAAAACTTCTGGACGAAGTCGAGTTTCCATCCATGTCCTGGGAGTCTGCTGGTGATTGAAGATTCTACGACCGGACAGAGTACCTTAACACAGAAATTTTTAGATATGGAGTAAATAATTTCTATGTTTCTCTTTTGTATATAATACACCATGAATGTTTTTGTTGAAAAGCTTATGTAATAGTGTATGTATGAGATCAACTGAAAAATGACTTCTTTTTTTGTTTTATTCAACCACAATGTAACAGGTTCTTCTTTAAATGGCAACACATGGTTTTCTCAAAACAATGTAACATATTTCATATTATGTCTTTGAATATCCACACACACACACACACACACACACACACACACACACACGCACACAGAGGCTCGTGTTGTGTAGTGAGGAGGTGGATAAGGATCTTGGGGTGCTGGAGGTGAATCCTGGACCTGGAGATGGATTAAATGGACTCCACATCGCCAAACTGGAGCAACACACACGACCACGCCGGGGGGGAAGGGGGCGACGAGACTCTATGATTTCTCGGAGCCCCCGGGAGAGAGGTGAGTTCCACCCTGACTGATGGTTCTCCTCATCATCATCAGCATCATCTTCATCATCCTTATCCAACATTGCCCATCTTCTCATTGATGGAACGATCAGCACATGCATGCTCTATAACGGAGCATGTGTGAAAGCAACTGCTCCTCAAAACCTGCTGCAGAAATGAAAACAGAATGAGCATCTGTCTGACTTGCAGACAGTGTCAAAATTCTGCAATAATTAAACAAATAGATCAATAAATTAGCATGATGGCTGAGTCTTCCTCACTGTAAAAGCAGCTGAAGTAAGTTGAGGGTGCACCCCCCTCCCAACAAACTAATGGCTGCTTCAGGTTCCTCCTGCAGTATTCATGAATTTGCTGGTGAAGATTCTCAGTCATCCATTCATTCATTCAACCTTTTTTTTTTCATTCAACCTTTATTTAGTCAGGTTAATCTCATTGAGCCTCGTGGACCCATTTACAAGAGCGACCTGCTACAAACTAAAGAATGATGAACAGCAATGATAGAATTTCCTTAAACAATAAACAATAGAAAAACATAAGAGAGAAATACAGATTTGTTTTAAACAAAGTATCAAAAACTAGCAAAACATGATAAGGTAGATGTATAAAATAAAAAACAGGAACATATCTGCATTAGTTTTTGCCATGATTCCAACAGATTCTTAAAACCATTTAGAGAAGTCAAGGTCGAGAGCTTCAGATCTTTTTGTAAGATATTCCAGGAATATTCCAGGATATTCCTCCTACATGTCTTTGCGTGAGTGCAGCTACAGTGTGCGCTCTCAGGACATGATTACCTGCAGTGTTCCGTCAGTGAGGACTGAACTTGGAAAAAGGGCCTTCTCCTATTCTGCTCCTGCTTCATGGAATATCTTACAAAAAGATCTGAAGCTCTCGGCCCTGACCTCTCTAAATGGTTTTCAGAATCTGTTGGAATCCTGGCAAAAACCAATGCAGATTTGTTCCTGTCTTTGATTTTATACGTCTACCTTATAATGTTTTGCTAGTTTTTTGATACTTTGTTAAAAAAAAAAAATCTTTTGTTTTTTTCTCTCTTTTTGTTTTCTATTGTTTATTGTTTGTTTGTTTATTGTTTAATGAAATTCTATCACTGCTGTTCATTGTTCTTTAGTTTTAGCAGGTCGCTTTCGTAAATGAGCCCATGAGGTTCAAAAGATTTACCTGACTAAATAAAGGTTGAATGAATGAAAAAAAAAAAACAGAGCAGAGTAGGAGAAGGTCCTGATCCAGGACATGATAAATAAATAAAAAACGTTCAATACAGAAACAACTGGACTTTATTTGTAACAGAAGACGTTTTGCTCCACATCTGATGGGCTTTCTCAATTCAAAGTGCAGAGAGAGTGGGGTTCAGGTTTTAAAGGTTAAGATAAGATACACACATACCTATGTAGCTTGACAAATTTAACAGTAGGGGTTTCTTAAGATCTTTGTTAGTCTAATTCATAGATGAGGAGGTGTGAGTTAGGTGTGAGGTGGGAGTTAAAGCAACGTCTCAAAAGAGACTCTGCCAGACGTTTCCCAGCAGACCCTCACAATATGTTTGGGTCTGCCAGGTCTGACCGGCAACCTCCCCCACCATGGGAGCCAACTCACCACCAGGTAGTGGTCAGTGGAAAGCTCCACCCCTCTCTTCACCCGAGTGTCCAAGACATGTGGCCGCAGATCAGATGAGACAAAAACAAAGTCGATCATCGAACTGCGGCCTTTGATTTTTTTTAGATTTAGACTCAGTATGTACTACCGTATATAGGCTGGAGAGGACGCTGGCGTGATGGCGTGATGTCGCCGCTTCTCCACGCTAAAAAGTTATTTTACTGTTGCTATTTTTTTGGACATTTTTTTGGACATTTATCTGGACATATTTTGTTCAGTGGTTTTTTTAATAAGGACTTTACGGACAGCTTAGTTAGCACTTCCTAACCGGAATTTGGGCTGTCAACCTCCCGTTAACTCTTGCACGAACTTGCTTCAACTGGCACAACTGGTAGAGCTGCTGCCTCTCAGCGAGAAGGTTGCCGGTTGCCAAATCCCGGTCCGGGGCCTTTCTGGGTGGAGTTTGCATGTTCTCCCTGTGCATGCGTGGGTTTCCTCTGGGTACTCCGGTTTCCTCCCACAGACCAAAAAACATGCTTGTTAGGCTGATTGGTGACTCTAAATTGACCCTAGGTGTGAGTGAGAGAGTGGATGGTTGTTTGGTGTGAGTGAGACAGGTCCCTCTTGTAAATGAGTCCCCGTGACTCAACGAGGCTAGCCTGTATAAATAAAGGTTGAATGAATGTAGCTGCATTTATTGTTTCACTTACCTACTGCCTGTCAACCTCCTGTGTCATCTGGACTTTCTCCTGTGCTCCCTTTAAAAATATGCTCAACCAAGTTACATCTCTCTGCTTCTTGGTTATTTCTTTCGGAGCCGTGGGTCTGCTGTTAGCGGCTAGCTCTGTGCTAGCTTCCCCCGGCTTGGCGGGCGCGATGTTGACATACTCCGCTTTGCAGCTGCTTGGACTTAACAACTGCTCAATTCCACCTTCTGTTTCCACCATCAAACAACTGGGACTTCTGCGTAGACCTCGTTACATCCAAAGAAGCTCTGGAAAGAAAACCATTTATTTTAGGCAAGCGGGCTCTGACTCAATTGCTTCTGTTTGGTCTGAGAGACGTGTCGCACCTTGATTACGTCATCAGAACGCTGCGTCTGTAGTCCCTTGTAGTCCACAGCGCACGAAGTGGCAAGGAAAATGTAGAGTGGACTTTAGTCTGCTTAAACCGGTTCAAAAGTCTTCTACACCAACTGGTATTACGGTAAATTAGAACTTTTCAATGTGCAGTCACTATCCAACAAATCATGTCTAATTCATGATCATATTCTGGAGAAGAACTTGGACCTCATGTGTCTTACAGAAACTTGGCATCAGCCAGATGTGTACAGTTCTCTAAATGAAGCTTGTCCCTCTGGATACAGTTATCTGCAGAGAGCCCGCAGCACTGGCCGCGGTGGTGGTCTGGCTGTAATCTACCACAATAATTTTAAATGGTCACATCTGGCTTCTCAGGACTTTTCCTCTTTTGAAAGTCTGGCCTTCAACCTCAAAGCCCCACTCCTGATGAATGTTATATTGATTTATAGACCTCCCAAACCGCATGTTTCATTTAACTCAGAGATGCATGACCTCCTCACTTTTTTCTGCACCTCCCCTGTGAAAACTATTTTTCTTGGCGATTTAAATATCCACATGGACAATTCCTCTTCCCCTCTGGCAACAGATTTTAAGTCTCTTTTGGACTCTCTCAATCTCACCCAACACGTTGACGCCCCTACGCACAACAGGGGACATACTCTGGATTTGGTGATTACAGAAACTGTACTCATCAATAACTTATCTGTATATGACCTGGGTGTCTCGGACCACAGTGTCATCTCTCTGGAAGTGCCTTCAACTTCACCTGCTTCAAACCCGAAACGACCTATCCAGTTCTGTGACTTTAAAAACATTTCCCCTGATGTTCTGTCTGCTGATCTTCACGCCCTGACCGTTGTCAATCATTCATCTGCAAATGACTCTGTGGATTACTACAACCAATCTCTCCAGGAGCTTCTGGACCTACATGCTCCCTTGAAGTCAAGACTGGTGTCTTTCTCCTGTTCAGCTCCCTGGTACACTGGTGAGCTGCGTATGATGAAGGCAACTGTCCGTGCTATTGAGAGACCTGTAAAATATCTGGTCTCTCTGTACATAAGCAGGCATACAAAGAACACCAGAAAGCGTATGCCTATTCTCTTAAAGAAGCACGCTCCAAATATTATTCCAACATCATCAACACCTACCCTGGTAACTCTAAACAGCTCTTCTCCACAATAACTCATCTGCTTAATCCCATTAAACAAACACCTGAGGAATCTGTTCAAAAATGTGACCTGTTCCTTTCATCATTTATAAACAAAGTTGAAACTATCAGATCTCAGCTCCACAACCTCCCTGATCTTCGTTTGCCATCTACCCGTCTGCATTCTGGGTCCCTGAGCAGCTTTGATGAAGTTGTTCAGAGTGAGGTGGAGTCCATCATCAAGAAAATGAATCCTTCATCCTGCGCTCTGGACCCCTTCCCCTCGTCTCTCATAAAATCCAATCACTCTGCAATTAGCCCATTGAGCACACAAATAATAAATACGTCTCTACAATCTGGTCATGTTCCACAACCTCCCTGATCTTCGTTTACCATCTACCCGTCTGCATTCTGGGTCCCTGAGCAGCTTTGATGAAGTTGTTCAGAGTGAGGTGGAGTCCATCATCAAGAAAATGAAGCCTTCATCCTGCGCCCTGGATCCCTTCCCCTCGTCTCTCATAAAATCCAATCACTCTGCAATTAGCCCATTGAATCACACAAATAATAAATACAGTCTCTACAATCTGGTCATGTTCCACTGCCTCTAAAAACTGCCATCATTAGGCCTCTTCTGAAAAAAATCTAATTTGGATCCTGACATTTTTTCTAATTACCACCCAATTTGGACCCTGTGTCATCAAACGGGTTATTCACTAAACTCTCGGTCATGTGCTCATTCAGCTTGCACTACTTCTCATATTTGCACTAATGTTTGTATTACATTACTGCCTATAGTCATACTACTGTTTACATTCACTGTTTACATTTATTAATACGGTTTACATTTATTACTACTGTTTTACATTTATTACTACTGTTTTACATTTATTACTACTGTTTACATTTACACTACTTTTATATCTACACTACTGCTGATACATATACAGTATTCTCTGACTAGCCTTATCTAAGGATGCCAAATGTGCCTTATGTGCCTTACTGCATATGCCACTTTGCCTCTATACCAACATCAACTACCTCATACATATACTGTGTACATTAACTTATATGCTGCTGTGCCACTCTTTGCAAATGTCAATGCTAGAACCTTCAGTTTATTTTATAGATATACTTTTTATACTACTATGCAAAAACTTAGGACAGTATTACACTTTTATTATTTCATTTTATGCCTATGTTCATTGGGTGTTTGGTGTTTCAGTGTTGGTGTAAATTTTCATACTTTTATACTACTATGAAAAACTAGCACAGTGCAGCACAGTGGCACAACTGGTAGAGCTGCTGCCTCTCAGCTAGCAGGTCCCTGGTTCAAATCCCGGTCCGGGGGCCTTTCTGGGTGGAGTTTGCATGTTCTCTCTGTGCATGCGTGGGTTTTCTCCGGGTGCTCCGGTTTCCTCCCACAGTCAAAAAACATGCATGTTAGACTGATTGGTAACTCTAAATTGACCCTAGGTGTGAGTGAGTGAGACAGGTCCCTCTTGTGAATGAGTCCCCGTGGCTCAACGAGGCTAGCCTGTATAAATAAAGGTTGAATGAATGAATGAAAAAAAACTCAGGACAGTGCTACACTTTTACTATTTTAAGCTTATGTTTATTAAATGTTTTAGTGTTTAGATGGTTACTTTTGCACCGAGGGACTGAGAGAAACACAATTTCAATCCTGTGTATGTCCTGTACATATTGCAGTTCTGACAATAAAGTTAACTTTGACTTTGACTTTGAATTTCCCACCTCCCATTTCTGTACAAAGTGCTGGAAAAAGCAGAGGCTGCTCAGCTGCAGGACCACCTTCAACAACACTCCCTATATGAGAAGTTCCAGTCTGGATTCAGAGTAGCTCACAGTACTGAGACTGCATTGTTGAGAGTAACAAATGATGTCCTCATGGCTGCTGACACTGGTTCTCCCTCCATCCTTGTCCTCCTTGACCTCACTGCAGCCTTCGACACTGTGGACCATAGTATCCTCCTCCACCGTCTTCATGTGGAGGTCGGTCTCTGTGACACTGTCCTGGACTGGTTCAAATCTTTCCTCTCCAATAGGCTGGAATGTGTTAGTCTTGGCAATGCCACTTCCCAGACAGTCGGTGTCTCCTGTGGTGTCCCTCAAGGGTCAGTTCTGGGGCCCCTGCTGTTTTCCCTTTACATGCTGCCTTTAGGTCAAATTATTAATCAGTTCAACATTTCTTTTCACTGCTATGCCGACGATACACAGCTTTACATCAGGACTGGAGCATCCTCATCATCCCCATCTTCACTCACTGCCCTCTCTACCTGCCTGGAGGAAATAAGGGCATGGATGAATCAGAACTTTCTTCAATTAAACTGCTCCAAGACTGAGGCCATACTGATTGGCACCCCTCACCAGATACAAACATCAACTTTAACAACAATCTCCTTCTCTGGTCAAGACATCCCCCTCTCTACCTCTGTTACAAATCTTGGAATAAAAATGGATTCTCATCTTACATTTGAAAATCACATTAAGCATCTGTTTAAAACCTGCTTCTTCCATCTTCGAAACATCTCCAGACTTCGCCCATCCCTAACTTTTTCTGATGCTGAGAAGCTCGTCCATGCTTTTGTCTCCTCCAGGCTCGACTACTGCAACTCCCTGTTTATTGGAATCCCTGGCAAAAACCTTCAGAAACTTCAATATATTCAAAACAGTGCAGCAAGGATTCTGTTGAGAGTTCGTAAATTTGAACATATTACGCCCATTCTCCATAACCTCCATTGGCTTCCTGTCACCTACAGAATTCAATACAAAACTGCTCTCATTACCCATCAATGCTTACACTGAACTTCACCAGATTATCTAAAGGATATTCTTGTTCCATACTCATCCACCCGGTCTCTACGATCACAGAACAGTAATTTCCTTTACATTCCACGAACCAAGTTGAGGACCATGGGAGACCGGGCTTTCAGTGTGGCTGCCCCTTGCCTATGGAACTCCCTCCCGGACTTCCTGAGAGCTTCACAGTCACTGCTTGACTTTAAAAATGGCTTAAAGACTTTTCTTTTTAAGCAAGCCTATTCTGCCTCCACATGATTTTGTCTTTGATCTTAGTTGATATTATTATTGGTTTTACTAGATTTTACCACTTGTTTTATTTGATTTTTGCTTTTGTTGCTCTTTGTAGCACTTTGGGATTTTTATTAATGAAAAGTGCATTATAAATTGAATTCATTATTATTATTATTAGGGTGTCCTGATGCCAATAGCACATATGGACACCCTTATGATTGAACATGGTGTTTGTTATCGACAATCCTTGACGAGCACAGAAATCCAATAACAGAACACCACTCTGGTTCAGATTAGGGGGGCCGCTCCTTCCAACCACACCCCTCCAGGTCTCACAGTCATTGGTCACTTGAGTGTTAAAGTCCCCCAGTAGAACAAGGGAGTCCCTAGGAAGCACACTCTCCAATACCCCCTCCAAGGACTCCAAAAAGGGTGGGTAATCTGAGCTGCCGTTTGGCGCATAGGCACAAACAACAGTCAGAGCTCGTCCCCCCACACGTAGGCGAAGGGAGGCTACCCTCTCATTCACCGGGGTGAACCCCAACGTACAGGCACCAAGATGGGGGGCAACAAGTCTGCCCACTCCTGCTCGGCGCCTCTCACCAGGGGCAACTCTACAGTGGAAGAGTGTCCAACCCCTCCCAAGGAAACTGGTTCCAGAGCCAGAACCATGCGTTGAGGTGAGTCCGACTATTTCTAGCTGTTTACAGTCAAAACAACTTTTAAAAACAGTCACTATTCCTCCTCCTCGACCAGACATCCGTGGTGAATTAAAATAGCAGCAATCCTATGGTAAAAGTTACATCAAAACGCTGGACTCACCTGGTCCACCTGTCCATGATTCTGTTATGAATAAGAAGTCCAATCCTTGAGATAAAAAGAAATCCTTGATGATAAAAGTTTTGTCCGCGATCTGGCATTAATTACGCCAATCACCGATCAATATTGTATCAGTATTTTTGTTGATTTAAAAAAAGCATTCAATACTATTGATCACACCATTCTCCTTGAAAAACTGAACAAATATGGTATTAGAGGACCAGCATTACAGTGGGTATCTAGCTATTTGAAAGATAGGAAACAATTTGTACAAATAAATGATGTAAGATCTGACCTCTGTAATATCACATGTGGAGTTCCCCAAGGCTCTGTACTTGGACCAAAGCTATTTATTTTATATGTGAATGACTTGGTAAATGTGTCAGGACTCCTTAAATGTGTACTTTTTGCTGATGATACCACATTTTTCTGTTTAGGTGAAGATATAGAACAAATGTTGGAATTGATAAAGACAGAATTTGTCAAGATACAAACTTGGTTTAAAATAAATAAATTATCATTAAATCTAGAAAAAACTAATTACATGATATTCGGTAATAAAAAGAAAACTGTTGATGTTCCACTCAAAATTGAGGATGTTGAGATTTGTAGAGTGAGTGAGGTGAAGTTTTTGGGTGTTATCATTGATGACAAACTGACATGGAAACAACACATAAATTCTGTAAGAATAAAAATAGCTAAATCGATTGCAGTACTGTACAAAGTCAGAGATCTATTGAATGATAAAGCTCTGTATTTGTTGTATAACACAATCATTGTTCCACACTTAAAGGTATGGTCTGCAATTTTTGGGACACTCTGGGACTTAGAAATATTTTCAGCGCAGAAAAGCATTTTGCTACCTCCCCCTCAGAGCCATATATGGCTCAGAGGTGGAGCCAGACAGTCCGTGCTTCTGCTGAATTTGAGTTCTGCTCCACCCCATGCTCGGAGCGCTTCTATATTCTGTGATTATATGTTAAAAAAACTTTTAAAAATATTATAAAACCATGAAGCACTTGTCCTACAACACAAAACCCAGCAGAAATCGGCAGAGGTTCACGAAGCAACGTTGGACATTATTTAATTCGCTCGTGACTTCCTCTTTCTGTCAGCGCAGGTTTGGAATGTCTGGAATGCTCCGCCCACACTACATGTCCTGTCTGCGCTGCAAAGTTATGTGATTATATGTTAATAAAACCTTTAAAAATATTATAAAACCATGGAGCACTTGTCCAACAACACAAAAACCAGCAGAAATCAGCAGAGGTTCACGAAGCAACATTGGACATGCGCTCGTGACTTCCTCTTTCTGTCAGCGCAGGTTTGGAATGTCTGGAATGCTCCGCCCCCACTCTCTGCGCTGAGAAGTTCTGTGTTTATATGATAATATAACTGTTTAAAAAATATAATAAAACCATGAATCACTCGTCCAACAACACAAAAAGACCCTGTAATCAGCAGAGCATCACCAGCCACTTTGGACATGATTTAATTTGCTCGTGAGTCGTGACAAATCCATTTCCTCATTCCTGTCAGTGAAGGATGAAGCGATCACTTGACTTTTGGCAAAAAAACAAAATAAAAGTCCAGCTCTGGGATGAAGAAGGGATATTTAATACATTTGTGTCACATAAAAATCAGTCCTGCATCGCTTTGCAATCCTTTGAATGAGAACGTGCCGCGGCGCTGGGGCTGGGACAGGCGGGGGCGTGGGTTGGGGCGTGACAAACAACTCTGTTTTTATTGGCTGGTCATTGTCCGGGTCACTCTGTGTTTTTAGTGTTTTTATAAATGCTGATAGAGAAGCAAGGGGACTATAGTTTTTTTCAGAGATTACTTTGTCTAACATCAGTCTGTCAGTAGATAGTGACAGAGTGAAGAAATATGTTAAAAATATATTGTTAGAAAAGTTACAGACTACATTACAATGTTACATACCCCACCTATTGTATTGATGTTTGGGGGAATGCGTGTAAAACAATCACAAAGCCTAACTTTGTATTACAGAAAAGAGCTGTAAGAATTATCACTAGAAAACATTACCGTCATCCATCTAGTACATTATTTTATCAACTAAAGTTATTGAAGTTCCATGATTTGGTAGACTATAATATTTTATCAGTTATGTATAGGGCTCAGAATAACACATTACCTTTAAATATCCAAATGCATTTTGTTAAAAGACAAAGTTGTTATGATCTTAAGGGAACTGAGATGTTTGTAAAACCACAATTCAGAACTAGTTTGAAGGGACGTTCTACCTCAATCCAGGGAATTAGATTATGGAATGGCTTGGAGAATGTAGTTAAAAATGCCAAGTCACTGTTTACATTTAAAAAATGATCAAAACGAATGTGTTAAAAAAAATGAAATGGCGTAATGTGTATTAGTTAGAAAATTAGAAAGGTAGTCATTTTGTACTGTTGGTGGAAGATTTTTATTGTTTAATCTGATTGTTGGAAAAAGGGGCAGATATAATAAGATTCATTCTTCTTTCTGCTACCTTTCATTTTTTTATATTTTGTACATTATCATTTATGGGATTGTCTTGTATTGTTTCTTTTGTAAAAAAAAAATGAACAAATTTAATAAACATAAACAAACAATCCTGGCAGCAAGCGGCGGTTCTGCATACTTATTCGACATCCGTGGGTCCCGACACAGAGGCTGCAGGTTTTGGAGCGCGCGCCTTTGTCTGCAGGGACGAGGAAAACAGGACGCGCGCAGCGGAATCATTCCATCATGGCCGCCGCCAACAGGTACCAGCCAGGTATTGGGGGGTCCAGCACACGCAGCGGAAGAGAGAGGCGAGGCATCAATCCAAACTTTTCAGAAGAAGCTGGAGAAAAGCATCTCAGCGCTGCTTTTAGTCTCACCAGCTGACCGCTGTGCTTGCCTCGACAACACACACATTTTTGCCGGTGCGGTGGAGTCCAAACACGGTACAGGGGAGCTGAGATCCCCGACAGCAGTGGGGGCAAAGTTCCGTGTCTGGTGAAGTCCCAAGTAGACAGATTTCTCACAGAAAGTCCAATTTCCAGCTAAGTTTGGCGATCACACACCATTAAAGAGTTGACTTTAGTGGAAAAAAGCAGCACAATCAGCAACAAACAAATCACACGCAGAGACAAATGGCAGGCCATGTACACAGGCGCCATCTTGTGCATCCCCAGCATCACAGCTGTGGCACAAACTAGACGTTTTAGACCCGCCTCCAGACCTGTTGGTAAAACTACAGTCTGAGATGGTGGAATTCTTTGGGAACGGTCGACATTGGGTGCCACAGTCTGTCTTGTTTTTACAGAGAGAGGAGGGGGGACAGGGCCTTGTCAACCTGGCCAGCAGAACTAGGGATGCACCAATCCACATTTCTTACTTCCGATACGATACTTAAATCTGGGTATCGACCAATATGGATACTTTCCGATCCGATACGGTTCAGGTATAGGAGGCTGTAATAATGAATTGTTTGAACTTAGACTGCTGTCTTAACATTCTGTGAGTTAAACCCAATGAAGACACTCTGGGCCTCCCAACAGGAAACCCAAACTTTAACAGCAAACAAGAGGCAGGTCTATATAACAGACGTCCTTCTCACTCATGGTGCAGCTGGAAAACTAAAATACCGCTAAGCATTATGGGAAAGACAACAAAATCCACTCCCATAGAGGTTAAGGGGAGTGAACTGTGTTGTCTTTCCCATAATGCTTAGCGGTTTTTTCAGTTGTCCTTCTCACTCATGGTGCAGCCGGAAAACTAAAATACTGCTAAGCATTATGGGAACAACAACAAAATCCACTCCTGTAGTCGTTAAGGGGAGTGGACTGTGTTGTCTTTCCCATAATGCTTAGCTTTTTTTTTTTTCAGTTTTCCAGCTGCACCATGAGTGAGAAGGACGTCTGTGATATAGACCTGCCTCTTGTGTGCTATTAAAGTTTGGGTGTTTCCTATTGTGAGGCCCAAAGTGTCTTCATTGGGTTTAACTCACACAATGTTAAGACAACAGTCACAGAATATGGTGGAACACAAGTGCTCTTTGAAGCCGGATCGGAAATATCGGCAGGTTGGATCGGAAAATCCGATACTTGAATTATGCTGGTATTGGATGCCGATACTGATACTGGATCGGATCGGCCCCATCCCTAAGCAGGACAGCCACTTTTAAAATGCAGTTCCTCCAAAAATACCTGGCAGGACCTGCTGACACACTGTGGAGAGACGTGGCCAGCTGCATCCTTAGATGCGTGAGCAGGTTTTTGGGGCTGGATACGGCTCTGTTTCTAACCGATTTTGGCCGTTTACAGTTAAAGGGGTTTGCCCCAGTTTTATCAGAGTGTTTTTAAATTATACCCTGATGCTGCTCAATAATCCAGGTAGAAAAATCTAAGGGTAGCGTGCCCTCTCCGGGTCGGGGAGGAGGTCCTGCCCCAAGTGGAGGAGTTTAAGTATCTCGGGATCTTGTTCACGAATGAGGGAAAACTGGAGCGTGAGATCGATAGGCGGATAGGTGCAGCGTCCGCAGTGAAGCGGGCGCTGTACCGGTCTGTCGTGGTGAAGAGAGAGCTGAGTCAAAAGGCAAAGCTCTCAATTTACCGATCGATCTACGTTCCCACCCTCATCTATGGTCATGAGCTTTGGGTTATGACCGAAAGAACAAGATCTCGGATACAAGCGGCTGAAATGAGTTTTCTCCGCAGGGTGTCTGGACTCTCCCTTAGAGATAGGGTGAGAAGCTCAGTCATCCGGGAGGGACTCGGAGTAGAGCCGCTGCTTCTCCACATCGAGAGGAGCCAGTTGAGGTGGCTCGGGCATCTGGTTAGGATGCCTCCTGGACGCCTCCCTGGTGAGGTGTTCCGGGCATGTCCCACCGGGAGGAGACCCAGAGGAAGACCCAGGACACGCTGGAGGGACTATGTTTCTCGGCTGGCCTGGGAACTAGCCTGGTTGTAACCAGACCCTGTCCTTCACTTCGCTTCGTACTAGGGTCTGGACTTTTCCCATAGAGAAACGTTTCTTGCTGGAGGCGTGGCCTCTGCTTAGGAACAAAACCATTGGATATTTTGAACAGGGAAAGCATTCTGCTCCCTCCCCTCAGAGCCACCCCCGTGCTCTGGTGAACTTGACTGACAGCTGCTCCGCCCCCTGCTCCAGGAGTCCTGCAGCTTTTCTCTCGCTGCGCAAACTCAGTGTTTATATGTTATAAAACGTTTTAATACAATAAAATCAAACCATGGATCGCTGGTCCAGCTCACCAAAACACCAGAAAATCTGCAGGGACTCGGTCAGCAATAAAACCCGAGTTTAATTCTCGTGACAACCTGAGGCATTTCCGTGTTCATTTTACTCAGCAGGAGGGTGGAGGAGAAGGAGGACGAGGGAGCGATTACTTAACTTTTGGGAGAAAAAAACAAAAGAAAACTCCAGATAAGGGATTAAGCATGGGAAATTAATAAATTTGTGTCACATATAAAACAGTTCTGCATCGCTTTGAATGATGCCGTGCTGGTGAACTTGACAGCTGCTCCGCCTCTTGCAGCTCTCGCTGCGCAAATTCTGTGTTTATATAAAACGTTCAATAAAATCAAACCATGGATCGCTGGTCCAGCTCACCAAAACACCAGAAAATCTGATGGGACTCGGTCAGCAACTAAAACCCGAGTTTAATTCTCGTGACAACCTGAGGCATTTCCGTGTTCATTTTACTCAGCAGGAGGGTGGAGGAGAAGGAGGACGAGGGAGCGATTACTTAACTTTTGGGGGAAAAAAACAAAAGAAAACTCCAGATAAGGGATTAAGAAGGGGAAATTAATAAATTTGTGTCACATATAAAACAGTTCTGCATCGCTTTGAATGAGAACATGCCGCTGCTCGCTGACTGAGCGCTGGCAGAGCCCTTTTATAGGACGCTGCGCGCTGGGACTGGTGGGGGCGTGGGTTAGGGTCCAAAACTCCACCCCTTCTGTTCTCTGATTGGTCCGAACAAAAATCTACTGGAGAAATCCTTGTGGGCGGGTAAAGTCCCAGACTGTGCAGTGAAGGGAAATGAGAATTGAGCGGAGCTGTGCAGGAAGGCGAGGGCCAGGCTACCTGGGAACGCCTTGGGATTCCCCCAGAGAAGCTGCTCCAAGTGGCTGGGGAGAGGGAAGTCTGGGCCTCCCTACTTAGGCTGCTACCCCCGCAACCCGACCCCGGATAAGCGGAAGAAAATGGATGGATGGATGGAAAAATCTAAAAAAGCTAAGTCTGATCCTCTGGACATTCAAAAAACAAAACAAAACAAAAAAATTGTAGAAATGTTTCGTCTTTCGTCCGAAAGACTTCCTCAGTCTGAGCTTCTGTATTCAGCTCAGTCTTATAAATAGCACCCTCTCACAGTGGATCAACCAGTTGGCTGATGACAGCCGAAACCAGCTGCTCACATGATCAAGGAGGACCATCAGCCTAACGATGGATTGTTAGCACCCTGATGGTTGTTTGCTATTCACAGAGGGCTGAGTGATACTAGCAATAACAGCATTGTAAGAGGGGGACAGTTGAACCCGGAGGCCTCCACCTCTGTTTAATGATGGACGGTTTCTTTTCACAAAGATGGCCTCCTTTACTCCTCTCTCAAACCATCGTTCCTCTCTATCAAGGATGTGAACATCTTCATCCCTGAAAGAGTGACCTCTGACCTGGAGATGAGTGTAGACCACAGAGTCCTGACCTGATGATGTTGATCTTCTGTGCTGGGCCATCCTTTTGGCCAGTGGCTGTTTAGTTTCCCCGATATAAGACTGATCACCCTCCTGACACTGAACAACATACACAATATTACTCTGTTTGTGCCGGGGGACTGGATCTTTGGGATGAACCAGTCTTTAATGTATTTTGGGGTTTAAAAGCCACTGGGACGTTGTGTTTAGGGATGGGGCAGATCCGATCCAGTATCGGTATCGGTATCCGATACCAGCATTATTTAAGTATCGGGTATCGGATCAAACCTGCCGATACTTTTCTGATCCAGCTTCAAAGAGCACTTGTGTTCAATCACAATCTGTGACTGCCCTTTGTGTGAGATAAACCCAATGAAGACACTCTTAAGCCTTACAATAAGTGGGTTCCCTATTGTAAGGCTTAAGAGTGTTTTCATTGGGTTTATCTCACACAATGTTAAAATGAATAGTTTGGGTGCAAAAGTTTCATTATACAGAGTCAAATACCTGAACAGTATCGGATCGGGAAAGTATCGGTATCGGTCGATACTGAGTTAACAAGTATCGGTTTCGGATCGGAAGTGAGAAATGTGGATCGGTGCATCCCTAGTTGTGTTTAGAAAATAAACGTCTCAATGTCTCTGAAACTCCTGCAACATACGGAATGACCACTGGTCTGGGTCTGGGTTCCTTCTTTTCACCTGATGGCTGCTGGAGTCCTGTTTGGGTTTCTTCTTTCAGGAAGGCCCAGTTAGGATATCCACATTTCTCTAGAGCCTGTTTTGTGTGTGATTTCTCTTCTGTCTGGCTCCTGAGTTAGTGGGGACGCTGTCTGCTCTGTGGTACAGAGTCCTGATGACTCCTAACTTGTGCTCCAGAGGGTGATGGGAGTCAAACTGTAAATACTGGTCTGTGTGGGTGGGTTTGTGGTACACCTCAGTTTGCAAATATCTTCTATCAGAAACTGAGACCTCACAGTCCAAGAAAGCCAACCTGACATTTTTTATATCTTCTCGTGTGAACTTGATACATTTATCCACAGAGTTGATGTGATCAGTGAAATGTTGAACTTCCTGAGATTTAATTTTTGGGGTTGCCGTGGCACAGTGGTAGTGGCAGCCGACCCCCAATTGGAAGGTTGGAGGTTCGAATCCCACTTCCCCTCACCATGTGTCGTTGTGTCCTTGGGCAAGACACTTATCCCCGAGTTGCTCCTGGTAGGACTGGATGGCGCCTTGCATGGCAGGCTACCGCTACCGGTGTATGAATGTGTGTATGAATGGGTGGATGGCTGGTACTGTAAAGCGCTTTGGGGCTCCTCACAGGGGGCTGGAAGGCGCTATATAAGTAAGCTCCATTTACCATTTACCATTTAATTTTAACCCAGGTGTCATCAACATACCTGAACCAATGACTTGGTGGTCTCCCTGAAAAGGACGTCAAGGCTCTCTTTTCTACCTCCTCCATGTACAGGTTGGCAACAATAGGAGAAACTGGAGACCCCATAGCACACCCATGTTTCTGCCTATAATATTGCTCCCCATATGTGAAGTAGGTTGACTGCAGGCACAGTTTCAAGAGTTGACACAGTTGTTCTGTGGAAAGTGTGGTCCTGCTGTTCAGAGTGGTGTCTGATTTTAACCTTAAACAGACCACCTCTACTGCCTCATCAACAGGAAGTAAAGAGTGATGTGACATCAAAAGAGACCATTGTTTCATCAGTCTCCATGATGACATCCCTCACCTTATCCACAAAGTCCATGGTGTTCTGTCTGTGGTGTTCTGAGCTGCCAACTAAAGGGATGAGTACAGATGCCAGATATTTGGAAACATTGTAAGTGACCGAGTTAATCATGCTAACAATTGGTCTTAAAGGTACACCTTGTTTGTGGATTTTGGGTAAACCATACAGACTTGGCGTGGCCTCCCCTGGGTACAGTCTGTGGTACAGAATATTGTCAATAGCCTTGTCCTGCTTCAAAATTTTCAGGCAATCTATCAACTTCTTCTTGTAACCACTTCCTGGATCTCTTTTCAGCGGTTCATAAGTGGTTAAGTCACTAAGGAGTGACATAACTTTCTCATGATAGTCTTTCTGGTTCAAAATCACTGTGCACCTTCCTTTGTCTGCTGGGAGAATTATGATGTTTTTGTCCTTGCTAAGAGTGGTGAGTGCATCCCTCTCTTCTCTACTGATGTTGAAAGGTGGTGGTTTGGCATTACTGAGACAGGCTGAAACTTTGACTCTGAGTTGTTCTGCTTCAAACTCTTTAATTTTGTTGTTATGGATGGCTGACTCAGTGGCTGTGATCATCTCGTATGATGAATCAAAAAAGGCGTTCAATACAAGATCAACTGGACTTTATTTGTAACAGAAGACGTTTCGCTTCTCATCCGAGAAGCTTTATCAATTCAATGAACCAGACTGTGTGCGCGTGGATTTATAACAGGAGTCACGCACCAACATATGTTGGTTGCAAGCTGAGGTAACACATACATGTAAATTGACAGATCACACCTTAACAGTAGAAGGTTCCCTTGAAGTCTCTGACAGAAGACACACAACTGTATGTCAATTGACAAAAACACCTCACAGCCCAAAAACAGAGGCTTCTCAAAGAAACTTTGCTAGTCTAATTCACAGATAAGACACCTCTGTTCCCATTCGGTGTAAAACGCTTGGGAATCAGCCCAACACTGAGTTATAAGTCTTGGAAAGTTGAAATCTCAGACCTCCTCCTCTGTTAAGAGAAGGTTTTTCCTCTCTTAACATAAACAGCTTCCTTCACGCCCCTCTCAAACCATCTGTGTTCTCGGTCCAAAATTTGCACATTTTGGTCCTCAAAAGAGTGTCCCTTGTCCGTGAGGTGGAGGTGAACAGCTGAGTTTTGTCCAGAGGAGGTTGCTCTCCTGTGTTGGGACATTCTTCTGTGGATGGGCTGCTTAGTTTCTCCAATGTAGCGGTCTGAGCAGACCTCGTTACACTGGACTGCGTAAACTACACCACTCTGTTTGTGTGTGGGGGTTCTGTCCTTCGGATGCACCAACCTCTGTCACAACCTCTCAACACAAACAGGGTGGTGTAGTTTATGTTGCGTGACTCCTGTTATAAATCCACGTGCACACAGTCTGGTTCATTGAATTGATAAAGCTTCTCGGATGAGAAGCAAAACGGCTTCTGTTACAAATAAAGTCCAATTGATCTTGTATTGAACGCCTTTTTTGATTTACCATGTCCTGGATGACTGAGAATCCTCACCAACATCTCGTATGATGGTCATTCCGTATGTTGCGGGAGTTTTAGAGACATTGAGATGTTTATTTTCTAAACACAAAGTCACAGTGGCTTTTAACCCCCAAAATACATTATGGCAAAGACTGGTTCATCCCAAAGATCCAGTCCCCCGGCACAAACAGAGTAATATTGTGTATGCTGTTCAGTGTCAGGAGGGTGATCAGTCTTATATCGGGGAAACTAAACAGCCACTGGCCAAAAGGATGGACCAGCACAGAAGATCAACATCATCAGGTCAGGACTCTGTGGTCTACACTCATCTCCAGGTCAGAGGTCACTCTTTCAGGGATGAAGATGTTCACATCCTTGATAGAGAGGAACGATGGTTTGAGAGAGGAGTAAAGGAGGCCATCTTTGTGAAAAGAAACTGTCCATCATTAAACAGAGGTGGAGGCCTCCAGGTTCAACTGTCCCCCTCTTACAATGCTGTTACTGCTAGTATCACTCAGCCCTCTGTGAATAGCAAACAACCATCAGGGTACTAACGATCCATCTTTAGGCTGATGGTCCTCCTTGATCATGTGAGCATCTGGTTTTGGCTGTCATCAGCAAACTGGTTGATCCACTGTGGGAGGGTGCCATTTATAAGACTGAGCTGAATACAGCCTCTCAGACAGAGGAAGTCTTCCGGACGAAAGACGAAACGTTTCTACAATTTTTTTTGCTTTGTTTTGTTTTTTGAATGTCCAGAGGATCAGACTTAGCTTTTTTAGGTTTTTAAATTATATTCTTTTTTTTAAACTCAACAGAACAAAAACGAATATTCTCTGCATTGGCTTTTAGAAGAACCGTTAGTCTGTGGAGCGAGACTGGACGTCTCTGACAGCACCGTGCCGGGGCTGTCGACGGTGCTTTGCAGGTCTGGGACGGTGACCCTGAGGTGGCTGGTGTAGACGGCTGGACCAGACTTCTCCATTGTCCAGGAGGTGGACTCGTTGCTCAGGGTACGGTCTGCCAGACTGGTGTAGAGCTTCATGGACCTGCTGAGGGAGAGGTTGACGGCTGGGGAGAAGCGTCTCCTGCAGCTGTGGTCCACGGAGGGTCACCTGCCTGATCCAAAGGACCCGTTTCCAGATGCCCACCTGGATCCTGACCTCGGGGACAGTGGTCCCCTGCTTCCTGCCACAGGCCCAAAGGTGGACTTGTGCAGATCGGGTCTAAAAGTCCTGTACAGAACCTGTGTCAAGGTGCTGAATAAGAGGACTCTGCACAACAGAGCTGTCAGTGTCTGGGACAACAAGTTTAGAGAGCAGAAGCCCCAGTGGAGGACACTCTATAAACCTCCAATAAAAAACGGACTGGTGACCTTCAATGGAGGATCCTTCATGGCGCCATTTCTACCAACTCTTTTTGATCTATCATCAGTCCCGGAGTTTTAAACGAGTGTCCTTTTTGCAGTTTGTCAGAGAGTGTTTTTCACGTTTTTATGGATTGTGTACGACTAACAGTTTTTTTAGCCTAAAGATTTTTAACCTTTTGACACAGTTTTGGCCCAATCTGTTTTTATTAATGGTGTATTTTACAATAGAGCCAGTAAGGACAAGTCCCAAATTTTAAACTTGTGAATAGCCGAGGAAAAGATGGCAATTTATTTGTCTCGCAAGGGACAGACTGCAGGATGGACTCACCTCGATGCTGTGTCTCTGTGGAGGTGCAATGTCAAGGCCAGGTTGGCCTTGGAGTTTCAATTCCACAGGGACACTGGTGATTTGAAAAGTTTTGTGAAACTGTGGGGCTTTAAAAACGTTTTATGCACCATTTCTGATCAGAAAGAACTAAAATACAACAAGCTTTTAATGTAAACACTTTATTTTAAGCTTGTCCTGATCATGTTTTTAATACGGTTTTGTTAACCGTGTGAATAAAGTTTTGTTGAAAATCAAAAACATCTTCTTGTTTTTCCCTTTTCAGGGGTCGCCACAGCGAGTCATCCTCCTCCACCTCACTCTGTCCTCTGCATCCTCTGTCCTCTGCATCCTCTGTCCTAACTCCAACTACCTTCATGTCCTCTCTAACTGCATCCATATATCTCCTCTTTGGACTTCCTCTTTGTCTTTTTCCTGCGTACTGGTGAGGGTCCTCGCTGATGTTGATGGTTGTTCTGATATGGATCATGACCAGTCTTTTGAAGCATTTAGCAACTATCGGGTTGAGGGCTCCTGGCCGATAGTCATTCAGAGCAGTCACTGTAGAGCTCTTTGAGACTGGGATGATGGTAACTCTCTTTAGGCAGGTGTGAACTGTTGGCAGGGTGAGTAAGGTGTTAAAGATATCGCCCAGAACCTCACAGAGCTGATCGGCACATTCTTTCAGCACTTCCCTGGGATGTTGCCAATCTCTGTCTGTGAGGCTAACACATTATCAGAGTCAGAGTCAGAGTCAGAGAGTCTTTATTGTCATTTGCACCACATGTGGTACATGTGATGAAAACGAGATTATGTACACGGGTCCCAGTTACATCCAACAACAAATGAAAGAGAAAAACAGTAATAACATCTAGAATTAACTAAGAAAAACATCAACTAGTAATACACTAAGCCTAATATAGTGGGAATAAACAGCAGCACGAACATGAGTTTGTATGAGCAGATGGTCACAGATGAACACAGCAACAAGAAAACAGATCAGCATCAGTATGATGTGATATTTTGCAGTGTTTATTTTTTTATTTTTATTTTTATTTTTTATTTATTCATGAGTCTAACAGCCTCAGGGTAGAAGCTGTTCCTCAGTCTAGTGGTTCTACACTTGATGCTCCTCAACCTCCGTCCTGAGGGGAGTGGGGCAAAGAGTGAGTGTGCTGGATGAGTGAGGTCTTTCATGATGCAGGTGGCTCTTTTCCTGCATCTGGAGGTGTAAATGTCTGTGATTGTGGGGAGACTGACTCCAACAGACTTCTGTGCAGCCTTCACCACTCTCTGTAGAGCTTTCCTCTCTGCAACTGTGCAGCCTCCATGCCACACGTTGATGCTGGAGCACAGGATGCTCTCCACTGCACACCTGTAGAACGAGGTGAGAACTGGGCTGCTCAGACCAGCTCGTCTCAGCCGTCTGAGGAAGTAGAGTCTCTGATGACCTTTCTTGATCAGGCTGGTGGTGTTGTTGCTCCAGCTGAGGTTATCATTCAAGTGTACACCCAAGTATTTGTAGCTGGAGACCACTTCCACTGCAGATCCACTTATGTTCAGTGGGGTGTGGGTGTGTTTGTTCCTTCTGAAGTCCACAATCATCTCCTTTGTCTTCTTCACATTCATGTGAAGATTATTCTCTTTGCACCAGCTCTCCAGGTGTTCCACCTCCTGTCTGTAGCTGGACTCATCATTGTTTGTGATGCATCCCACCACCGCTGTATCATCTGCAAACTTAACAATATGACAGCCTGGAAGTGTGGCTGTACAATCATATGTGAGCAGAGTGAACAGAAGGGGGCTCAGCACACATCCTTGAGGAGAGCCAGTGCTGAGGGTTATGGTGGAGGAGGAGAAGTTGTGGATCTTCACGGACTGTGGTCTGTCTGTTAAGAAGTCTAGTACCCAGTTACAGATGGAGGGGCTTAGTCCAAGTGTGGATAGTTTGTCTATCAGAGTTTGGGGGATCATGGTGTTGAAGGCAGATGTGAAGTCCACAAAGAGCAGACGCACGTATGAGTCCTTCTGATCCAGGTGGGTGAGAGCAGTGTGGACCACAGAGGAGATGGCGTCCTCTGTTGATCGGTTCTCGCGGTATGCATATTGATGAGGGTCCTCGTTGATGTTGATGTTATCCAGTTTTAAGACTAGGGTTAAGACTCTCCTTTTTGCTAAAGGTAGGCTTGGGTTTCCTGAGCTGTCTGTTAGTTATGCTGCAATAGGCTTAGACCAGTGGTCACTAAACTAAGGCCCATGGGCCGGATCCGGCCCTCCTCCACATTTGGTCCGGCCCCCAGAGAGCATTTAGATTTTTTCCATATGTGTATTTGTATTTGATAATAAAGTTGGACTTTTGCAATAAAATGTTCCTTAGTTATGAACTATTTTGAAATATTGTTCCACATTTAATTGATTGTGTCAGCGTTTGGGGAAAAGCGTGTAAATCAATGCCTTATTTTATTTTACAGAAAAGAGTTGTTAGACTTATTACAAGAAAGCAGTATAACCATCCATCAAACTTTGAGAGCCTGCTCATATGAGCCATTTAAGTAGGAGATTCCTCTCTGACAACTAAGCTGAACTTGGACCTGTTAAGATTGTGCACAGCACAACAGAAAGTTTATGTTAAATGCACTTTTGTTCTGTGAAGAACCCAGAGAAGGTTATTTGGTTATTATTTATTTAATAAATAGTGTTTATTTCCTGGATTTTTTTTCTGTGAAGAACCCAGAGAGGGTTATTTGATTGTGCTTTCTGGAAAACAATACATTTTTACATTTAGGCACTCCTGCAATCATCACACTTTTTCCTGTTACAAACTGACTCAGGCCCCCGACCAGAGAAGGGAAAAGTTATGTGGTCCTCACAGGAAAAAGTTTGGGGACCACTGGCTTAGACTGTTGGAGGATGAACTGACCACACTTTTTTCACTCTGCTACTGTCTTTACTTACTCTGTTCAACCTGTTTTGTATTTGTAATTATTTTTTCTATCCTTAAAATGTGGTTGTTGATTTTTTATCTTTCATGTACACCTCTGCCAAGACTGAGGCCATACTGATTGGCACCCCTCACCAGGTACAAACATCTCCTATAACAACACTTTCCTTTTCTGGACAAGACATCCCCCTCTCCACCTCTGTTACAAATCTTGGAATAAAAATGGACTCCATCTTACATTTGAAAATCACATTAAGCTTCTGTTTAAAACTTGCTTCTTCCATCTTCGAAACATCTCCAGACTTCGCCCATCCCTAACTTTTTCCGATGCTGAGAAGCTCGTCCATGCTTTTGTCTCCTCCAGGCTCGACTACTGCAACTCCCTGTTTATTGGAATCCCTGGCAAAAACCTTCAGAAACTTCAATATATTCAAAACAGTGCAGCAAGGATCTTGTTGAGAGTTCGTAAATTTGAACATATTACGCCCATTCTCCATAACCTTCATTGGCTTCCTGTCGCCTACAGAATTCAGTACAAAACTGCTCTCATTACACATCAATGCTTACATGGAGCTTCACCAGATTATCTGAAGGATATTCTTATTCCATACTCATCCACCCGGTCGCTGCGGTCACAGAACAGTAATCTCCTTCACATTCCGAGAACCAAATTAAGGACCATGGGAGACCGGGCTTTCAGTGTGGCTGCCCCCCGCCTGTGGAACTCTCTTCCTGACTGTCTGAGAGCCCCACAGTCTGTGGTTGACTTTAAGAGCGGCTTGAAGACCTTTCTTTTCAACCGAGCATACTCTACCTCCTCATGATTCTACTTTTGATCTTAGTTGATACTGTTATTGATTTTACTTGTTTTATTACTTGTTTTATTGACATTTAATTCTGTTGCACTTTGTAGCACTTTGAGATTTTCATTAATGAAAAGTGCGTTATAAATTAAATTCATTATTATTATTATTATTATTACCTGGACCTATATCTGCACCTACCATTCTGTGTTAGTTTGTCTCTCCTTTCTGTCCTTTCAACCCAGCCAGTAAAAGCGGCCACTTGTCCTGAGCCTGCTTCTGCTGGAGGTTTCTTCTTTTTAAAAGGAGTTTTTCATTTCCACTGTTGCCATTGTGCTTGCTCGGGATGGGAGACTGCAATGAAGCCAAGATTCAACTTGTCTGCTGGCTTTCTCAGATAGAGAACTTTACTAAATGGCTTTTCTATCTATGTGAATGTTGCTGTAAAGTTCACTGAGACAACTTTGTTGTGATTTGGCTCTATATAAATGAACTGAATTGAAAGTACTCCTTACTTCTGTGCACCAATTTGGCAATGGTGGAGAAAGTACTCAAACACTGTACTTAAGTAAAAGTACAAATAAACAGACAAAAATGTACTCTAGTAAAAGTAGAAGTACCATATTAATATTTTTACTTAAGTAAAAGTAAATAAGTACTTGCTTTTAAAAATACTTAAAGTATTAAAGTAAAAGTACTTGCTGAATGTATTAACTAATGCAATGGTCTACAATACCATTAAGTGTGCGTACTGTATGCATATTTTCTGTAATACATTAATAGTGTTGAGCCATTTTAATGAACAATGCTGCAGATAATGCATGTTTTTATTGTGTTTACTCTGTGACACAGTTCACACTTGGACTTTTGATTCTGTGTGTCAGAATTTCAGTGATGAGTTAAATACCATTAAGCAAAATAAGAAAGAGGAATGATTATACCTTTGAAAGTTTTTATTTAACACAAAATAAAACCAATGTGTCATTTTAACTGCAGTAAACACATTTAAGTAAAAGTTGTCTGTTTGAAAAAAGGAGCATTAGACACAACTAACAAAGGAATAGATCACTTCAACTCGTTTGTCATCAACTCTAGTTAAAATATTGTCTAGTCAATCTTGTAATGGATCAACAATGAACAATACTTTAACTTCCTGACAACATTTTCAAAACTTGGACCTGAGTGTCGAGACATTTGGAGAAATCTCTTGTCTCCTAACATCCCATGAACTGACACATTTTAATATTGCAGCAAGAATTTCTTGTTCAAGTTCAGAAGAAGTTGGTTTTCAAAGTTTTTGAGTCCATGTCTGGCTCTTTAGGGAGAGAGAATCTGTCCTGCTGTACTGAACAGTCTTTCAATAATATTTCAATAATATTTCAATAGTCTTTCAATAATATTTCAATAAAGCCATGGGTGTTGTGTATCTTCTGGATGAATCTTTGTGGTGGAATCCATTTTGTGTGTGTTAGTGGTGCTGTGGGTGCTCCCAGTTAAAGCTCCACTGACATGTTCTTTTAACTTTTCAAAAAATGGCACAACATATATAAATATTAAGATAGACCTCTGACCGTTTTTGCTAAAATAATGTTCAATGAATGAAATTTCCTCTCAAAATATTTTAAATTTAGCGCCGTTTTTTTAGACCGTAAATCCGGATTTTCCGGTCACGTGTCAGCAGAACCGATCTGACGTCACGTCCGATACTGAACTCTGCTCAAACCGTACATTGAATGGACAAAAATATAAACGCATCCGTCGAATTTAGCCAATTAAAACTACATTTTAGCGATTTGGCTTCAGTTTGGGGAAAAAAAAGTTATTTTGAGTGATGCACAACGAACGGAAAGGTTTATATTCTCCGTGTTGCTTCTGTAAGAGTTATCACGATAGCTCTGCTGCCATCTGGTGCTCAATGTGAAACCTCCCTTGAAAAAAAAAAGCAAAACGGAGAATATAAACCTTTCCGTTCGTTGTGCATCACTCAAAATAACTTTTTTTTCCCCAAACTGAAGCCAAATCGCTAAAATGTAGTTTTAATTGGCTAAATTCGACGGATGCGTTTATATTTTTGTCCATTCAATGTACGGTTTGAGCAGAGTTCAGTATCGGACGTGACGTCAGATCGGTTCTGCTGACACGTGACCGGAAAATCCGGATTTACGGTCTAAAAAAACGGCGCTAAATTTAAAATATTTTGAGAGGAAATTTCATTCATTGAACATTATTTTAGCAAAAACGGTCAGAGGTCTATCTTAATATTTATATATGTTGTGCCATTTTTTGAAAAGTTAAAAGAACATGTCAGTGGAGCTTTAAATGACTTATACACAAGAATATACGTCATTGGTCCAGCAGGTCTAATGTTACCTGTCCACTTTGCAGTGATTCAGTGGCCCAACTCTCTCAACATCAGTTACTTTCAAACTAACGACAAATCAAAAAGTTGCAACGTGAATGTAACTTGTAACTCAACACATTATAAAAATGTAGTGTAGTAGAAAGTACAGATACTTCATGTAAAATGTAGTGCAGTAAAAGTAAAAGTACCCACATTTAATTCTACTTAAGTAAAGTACAGATACATGAAAAATATACTTAAGTACAGTAACAAAGTATTTGTACTTAGTTACATCCCACCACTGCAATTTGGTTCCTAATATCTGCCACCGACTGCTCCAAACGGTCCAAAGAGGATTTGGTCTGACTGTGACCCTGATTATTCTCTTCACAAAGTTTTTTTTATCTCTTCAAAAAACGTTAACTCACCGTTTTACTGGCGGATAGCATTTGAGCTAGCGTTAGCTGGGCTGAATGATTTCTGTTGGTTGGCTTCTGTTTCCTTTGAGGTCCCTTGTTTAGCTATCTTTTGTCTTGTGGAGGAACTCATCTTGTCAAATTATTACTTACAGGAGTGAAGGTTCTCAAAATTTCTGTTGTCACTATATTTCTCAAATCTTTTGATGGAGCTCTGCTCTCACACTGCTGCTCCTATCATGGCGTCACCGGATGTACCAACAATTTATATGGTTTTTAAAATGATTAAGTAAAACTTGTTGGGAAAGTATGATGCCCTCTGAAGGATGCCTAATATTTTTTGTTTTCCCTTTGGAGATTGTTCAAGCCTAAGTTTTTGTTTGTTTGTAGTTATTTTATATATTTTTAAATAAGGGGCACATATAAGAATTTTCTTCTTCTTTCTGCATCCTTTTCATTCAATGTTTTTTTCTTTTTGATGAATTTGTTTTGTTTCTTTTAAATGCATGAATAAATGAATAAATATACAATATTTATTGCCAAAATCAGTGTTAAAACAAACAAATAATCAACCAAATACACATTCCCTTATGTTTGACGTTAAGATAGCACTAGGAAAGGACTGCTGTGATTCTATTTAAAGCTACAGATGCTGAAAGAGCTCATGAGAAATATTTTAATTATATGCAAAGAGCAATCAAATATGTGTGTCTCTTTGTGCACACTTATAATAATAATAATAATAATACTTTATTTATAGAGCCCTTTAAAACAACCACAGCTGCAACAAAGTGCTGTACATAAAATCAAGAACATTTAAACACATAAAAATAAAACAGTTGTTAAAACATTAAGATCAATAAAAACAATAAAACAGTGCAGAACAAAATCAGTCTGTGCTAAAAGCCATTGAGTAAAAATGTTAAATGTTATGTTAACATTAAACTGTTTTAGCCAGCCATTTAAAACTTCCTGATATATGCTTAAGCAACAGTTGCAGCAAATTACGTTTGTCTTATTTTTTTTCTCCAACAGGTTGTGACTGGTCGAACCCCAAGACAATGTCTCCTAAAACCAAAGCCAAGAAGAAGCAACCTAAAGAGAGCATGACTCTGCTGCCATGCTTTTACTTTGTGGAGGTATGAATTAATTGGATACATTTATACATTGGCTTTTAATTTACTAGCTAGTAACCTCTGCATCACTAACTTTTCTGTATAATCATTTCAACAGTGCATTTTCTCTTGATTGAATCACAATAAATGTGAGTTTTGTTCTAGAGTTATATGTTTAAAGATAAGGGTGCACTTCAGGTTTTTTGTTTGGTTAAGAAGAAACACCAAATTGATTAATTTTTTCCAAGCAAAAATTAAATAGGCACTCTTATCTTTCCCATTGGCTTTGAGTTTTTATGTGCTGGGAGTTTAAATTCATGTCTCTGCATGTGCCTGTAGCTCCCCATCGTCCTGTCCTCCTTGGTGTCGCTGTACTTCCTGGAGCTGACTGACGTCTTGTCACCGGCGATGGTGGGCTTTCGTTGCTATGACCGGGACCTCTCCATGCCTTATGTGGAGACCGGTGAAGAGCTCATACCTCTGCTGATGTTGCTAAGTTTGGCATTTGCTGGTCCTGCAGCTTCTGTAAGTCTCATGCCTGATTATTTTTATTTTGTTTGTTTTTTGGCATAATGGCTTTAGACATCTCTGGTCTAATGAACTTTCAAATTTCATGCCTGGGATTACTAAAACATCTGTCAATCCATCAGTCAATCAGTCAGTCAGTCCTCCTTTCCTTTCTCCCTCCCTCCTACATACACACACATACACCACAGGAAGTGTAAGATAAAATGGGTTTTTTATTTTAACCCCAAAATATTATATTTTACAAAAATGACAGCTGAGCTCATGAGGTCAAAAGACCAGACCATTAAGACACAAAAGGAGCAACTAAACATCATACAATCACTAACTACAACAACCAACACTGTACATTTAAGTTTGATAAAAAACTAAACACCAAAAGTGGAAATCAAAAACATTAAACTTTAAATACAAATATTCACTTAAGTACAAACGCTTTTTTAAATAAAGAAAATACAAGACCCCCGTCTCCAGCAGGAGAATCAGCTCCATGTATTTAAGTGTGCTAAGCCCTCACCACCAACTTTTGTCTGCAGCTTCCCACTAACTCCTTCTCCTGACCCACCTGGATATTTGCAGTCCTGAACAGAGGAAACATCACAGTTAGCAAAAAGAGCAACAAACTTTTTTTTTTAATTTACGTTTATTAACAGCTGCACATACAAATTATATTCTTCATTACACATGCATGAAGGATTATCTTCTTCATTACACATGCACATCTCCTCCCGGGCTGCCACCTTACAGTGGTGGAGGGGTTTGAGTGTCCCAATGATCCTAGGAGCTATGCTGTCAGGGGCTTCATGCCCCTAGTAGGGTCACCCAAGGCAGACAGGTCCTAGGTGAGGGACCAGACAAAGTGCAGCCCAAAGACCCCTTATGATGAGTAAAATAAATGGACAAAATGTTCCCTCGCCCGGACGCGGGTCACCGGGGCCCCACTCTGGAGCCAGGCCCGGAGGTGGGGCACGTTGGCGAGCGCCTGGTGGCCGGGCTTTTACCCATGGAGCTCGGCCGGGCACAGCCCGAAGAGGAGACGTGGGTCCCCCTTCCCATGGGCTCACCACCTATGGGAGGGGCCAAAGGGGTCGGGTGCAATGTGGATGGGTGGTGGCCGAGGGCGGGGACCCTGGCGGTCTGATCCTCGGCTACAGAAGCTGGCCATTGGGACATGGAATGTCACCTCTCTGGTGGGGAAGGAGCCTGAGCTAGTGTGTGAGGTTGAGAGTTCCGACTAGAAATAGTCGGACTCACCTCAACGCATGGCTCTGGCTCTGGAACCAGTTTCCTTGAGAGGGGTTGGACACTCTTCCACTCTGGAGTTGCCCCTGGTGAGAGGCGCCGAGCAGGAGTGGGCATACTTGTTGCCCCCCATCTTGGTGCCTGTACGTTGGGGTTCACCCCGGTGAACGAGAGGGTAGCCTCCCTTCGCCTACATGTGGGGGGACGGGCTCTGACTGTTGTTTGTGCCTATGCGCCAAACGGCAGCTCAGATTACCCACCCTTTTTGGAGTCCTTGGAGGGGGTATTGGAGAGTGCACCTCCTGGGGACTCCCTTGTTCTACTGGGGGACTTCAACGTTCATGTGGGCAATGACATTAAGACCTGGAGGGGTGTGGTTGGGAGGAACGGCCCCCCTGATCTGAACCCGAGTGGTGTTCTGTTGTTGGACTCCTGTGCTCGTCATGGATTGTCCATAAAAACACCATGTTCAGTTAGGGATGTCCCGATCAGATCACGTGATCGGAAATCGGTCCCGATCACGTGATTTCAGACTCGACTTGAATCGGGCGTTACACACCGATCAGGGATCGGATATATATGTGTATATTTTACTTCTGCAGTGGCGGCTCTTAAATGGGGGGTTCCACAGGGGTCCATCCTGGGTCCTCTCTTGTTCTCCTTATACCTGCTGCCACTCGGTGCTATTTTCCGGAAACACAATATACCTTTCCACTTCTACGCTGATGACTGTCAAATCTACTTCCCCCTAAGACAAAATGGTACAGGCTCTATTCAACCTCTGCTCGA
>JBBPBX010011225.1:0-20801 GCA_038048925.1 Garcialebias charrua | reverse complement strand
ATGTGAAGGAGATTACTGTTCTGTGACCGCAGCGACCGGGTGGATGAGTATGGAATAAGAATATCCTTCAGATAATCTGGTGAAGCTCCATGTAAGCATTGATGTGTAATGAGAGCAGGTGGTTAAAAAGCTCCACGTGGCAGGGCCCCAGGGGTGGATGAGATTCGCACAGAGTTCCTTAGGGCTCTGGATGTTGTGGGGTTGTGTTGACTTACGCGACTCTGCAATATTGCGTGGACATCGGGGACAGTTCTCTTGGATTGGCAGACTGGGGTGGTTGTTCCCCTATTCAAAAAGGGGGACCGTAGAGTGTGTTCCAACTACAAGGGGATCACGCTCTTAAGCCTCCCTGGTAAGGTCTATTCAAGGGTTCTGGAGAAAAGTGTCAGTCGGATAGTCGAACCTCCGATTCAGGAGGAGCAGTGCAGTTTTTGTGCTGGTCGTGGAACACTGGACCAGTTCTACACCCTCAGCAGGTCCTGGAGGGTGCGTGGGAGTTTGCCCAACCAGTTTACATGTGCTTTCTGGACTTGGAGACGGCATTCGACCATGTCCCTTGGGGGACCATGTGGGGGGTACTCCGGGAGTATGGGGTAACAGGCCCTTTGATACGGGCTGTTAGGTCCCTGTACGACCGGTGTCAGAGCTTGGTCCGCATTGCCGGGAGTAAGTCAGGCTCGTTTCCAGTGAGAGTTGGACTCCGCCAAGGTTGCCCTTTGTCACCGATTCTGTTCATAACTTTTATGGACAGAATTTCTAGGCGCAGCCAAGGTGTTGAGAGGATCCGTTTTGGTGGCCTTAGAATCACTTCTCTGTTTTTTGCAGATGATGTGGTCCTATTGGCTTCATCAGGTCGTGATCTACAGCTTTTGCTGGAGCGGTTTGCAGCCGAGTGTGATGCGGCCGGGATGAGGATCAGTTCCTCCAAATCCGAGGCCATGGTCTTGAGCCGGAAAAGGGTAGAGTGCCCTCTCCGGGTCGGGGAGGAGGTCCTGCCCCAAGTGGAGGAGTTTAAGTATCTCGGGGTCTTGTTCACGAATGAGGGAAAACTGGAGCGTGAGATCGATAGGCGGATAGGTGCAGCATCCGCAGTGAAGCGGGCGCTGTACCGGTCTGTTGTGGTGAAGAGAGAGCTGAGTCGAAAGGCAAAGCTCTCAATTTACCAATTTACCAATTTACGCAGTGGTGGGCCCCCGACCGCTGGGAGCGCTAATGCGCTAATCCGCTTACAGTGGACCTAACGTTTTTGTCAGCATAACAGTGGTTTGATTAACTTTTATAATTCATAAGCGGATTTGCGCTATTTTTATTTAAAATACAGTACCGATAATAACTAATTATCTATCAGTAAAAACGAAAAAAACGTATTTACAGGCCCGGACGACTGCTAACAGACCATATCCTGTCAGCGCCGGATGTGGTCCGTGACAAAAAAGCGTCCCCTCACAGTCTCTTTGCTAGAGCGAGCGCTCTCAGTTAGCAGCCAGTGTGTTACTCTGCAGCCTTATTGCTTGTTTTCGAAGAGTCAGACGAAGAGTTTTTAACATGGAGGGTGAACTTATGGATGTTTCTCAGCGGCCTACGCGACGCGTCTGGATTTTAAACAGTATTTTCGCCATATGCCCTCTTCAAAATGGTGGCCGCGACGGCCACAGAAGATAAGGACTTTCCATGAAAACACGGTAAAAACAATTATTTCTTTGCTGAGAAAAAAATATATTTCTTAGCTGACTTTATAGCACAAGGTTTTTCTGAGCTTAACCGGTTCAAATGGTCAAATCTGGTGGATTAAAAAAAGTATTTCGCCATTTGCCGGCCGCCATTTTGAAGAGGGCATATGGCGAAATACTTTTTTTAATCCAGCAGATTTGACCATTTGAACCGGTTAAGCTCAGAAAAACCTTGTGCAATAAAGTCAGTGACTGAATGATTTTAACATACTTACATTTAAAAGTGTGCTCCGTCGCTACTTCGTCTGCCATTACATTCATAAATTTCTGAGACCGCAATGCATCTTGGGATAGGGTGGGCTGTAAAAGATACATGGGATCTGGCCTTCAAATTGGGGGAAAAACAGGCCACATTCGTGAGTCGCATTGAAGGAGTCTTCAAATTGGGACAGGCCTCGGCGCATTGCTGTGACGTTAGTGGCCTTCAAACGTGGTCTTCGAAATATGCAGCCGTTGGATTGGGACATAGCTAGTGTTTTGTTCAGGGACCTTTCCACTCTAGGTCATGTGACCTCACTGTGTCAGTTAGAGGCTTTGACAGGTTCTGTCAGTGTTTTCAAGGAGAAAATTACAACTTTGTTAGCAAATTATGTCACCATGGTTATTGAAAACACCAATAACAGTAATAGCACACATCCCGGTGCTGAGCTGGTTGTTTTGATATAAAATTTATGGGTGTACACAATACGGTTCAGGTTTAGGGATGGGAACCGAGAACCGGTTCTGTTAGAGAACCGGTTCTTAAAAGTCCAATTCCATGGAATTGTAGGATGCTTGTCTTAACGATTCAGCTTATCGGTTCTGCAGACTCCTGGTGGTGACGTATTTAAGCGCTGACATCACAGACATGCGCCGCGCCCGAAAAAAATAAATATTTCTTAGCTGACTTCATAGCAGACGTCCTTCTGAGCTTAACGAAATGTTCAAATCAGCTGGATTTTAAAAAAAAGTTCGCGGAATTTTAGGCAGGCGCCAGGCGGGTCAAACCGGACGCTTTCTTTCTTTAAATTTAGCTAAATAAACGCTTAAAAAATATAATTCTTAGCTGACTTAATAGTAGACGTACTCCTGAGTTTAACGAAATGTTCAAATCAGCTGGATTAAAAAAAAAAGTTCGCTGACTTTTATGCAGGCGCCAGGCGGGTCAAACCGGACGCTTTGTTTCTTTAAATTTAGCTAAATAAACGCTTAAAAATATATTTCTTACCTCACTATAGCAGACGGGCTCCTGAGCTGAACCAAATGTGAAATCAGCTGGATTTAAAAATCCGCGGTGTGGTTATGAGTGGTATCTTGCAAACAAAAACAGCTACATCCACAGCAGGGAGCGGGCAGCGACAGAGTCAGTCCGACCAAAGGAGGCTTTTTTCGAACACAGCAAGTAGAAACTTCTGGAAGTGGCCACTCTTCCTCTTCACTCTCTGAGTCCTCTGCTGGCTGCTGCCTACAGCGCCTCTATAGCGGCCGAAACTGGTACTGCACCATTTTCGCCAAAAATGAAAAACGAAGAATCAGAGCGAAAAATGAGTCTAAAAATATGGGAAAATATCCATAAATAAATTCTTTATGAACACAAATGGTTTACTATATTTTATTACCCAAATGAGAATTGATAACAGAATTGATAAGGAATCGAATCGATAAATGACATCGATAAAGGCATCGATATTGATAATTTCTTATCAATTCCCATCCCTATTCAGGTTGTATTAAAGTTGAAGGAAGAGCAAGACCCTTACAGATGTATAATAATAGGTGGCTGCCACCGATGTTTATAGCTGACATTATTGGCATCTGTTCACATTTTCATGTTTTTCTATTCTTTTTTAAGCTAATAAAAGAAAAATACATTCACAACACTTTCTGTTTCTCTTTGTTTTCTTTGGCTGGCTCTAGATAATGTTGGGTGAGGCCTTGATGTACTGCGTGCAGTCCAAACTGAAGACTTGTCCCAAGTCGGAGGGCAGCTTAAATGCTGGAGGTTGCAGCTTCAACTCCTTCCTGCGCAGAACAGTGCGCTTTGTCGGTGCGTCCAACCCACACTCCTTTTACAAGTTACAAATGGTCGTTGATGCCACAAAAAGGTAAAGGCAGAGCACAAGTGGTGTCTCCAGGAATGTTTTAATGTAGTGGCACTCCAAAACCAAAAGCCAGAACAGAAATTCAGATTTATGTTATTATCATATATAGGTTATTTGAAAAACACCACCTTCTGTTAAAAAAAAAATCAGTTTAACCGTTTTTATAGATTTTTTTAAAATTATTTTACAGTTATTTCTTATTGAGAAAAGCCCTGTCATTACTTGACTTACTGAAGGGTGTCCTCTCATAAATGTATATTTATGAAAAACAAGATAAGACTGAACTTCATTGATCCACCACGAAATATACATTTTTATGCAAATAAGCTCCTGAATGAGACTCAGAATCAACCTGTATTGTCATTGCACAGAAGCACAATGAAATTGCATTTCAGGACAGCCATCCACAGAAAACATAGGTAGACGGAGATGCCTGAGGCTGCAGCCTCGTGAGAAGCCTTGTAGTCATTGGTTAACTGGTCATCATTAACTTCACATATACGCTCTCACTTGTACATTTTCATCTTTAAATCACTTCTTGGTTGGTTGCCTTCATACATCTCCTCCTTTTTTCCCTCAAGCTCTCAAAAGAGGCACACACATTCCTTCCTGCTCCCTGTTTCCCTCCTGTTATATATTTTTTCTTTCTGTCTGCGTATTGAAGCAGCTCGTATTTTTTGGGTTAGGGTTAGGGTTAGCCTTACCCTAACCCTAGCCCCGGTGGATCAGTGGAATGCACTCTAATCTGGACATTTCGGACCTTGGAAGTTATCTTTACAGACTCAAGGCTGATGGAAAATAGTCTGCCTGAATAAGTCAACAATTGTGGTTATCTGAATCTGACTCTGGTTGGCCTCGGAACAAGCCGACTTATCAATTTCTCCTGGGAAATGTGTAAACTAAGGAAAAGCTTTGGCTATCACATTCTGTTCCCTTTCAGTTCAGTCGCTCGGTGCAACATACTTGCTATGGGAATTGCGTCCCTGCGCGATTACCTGAAGGAATACATTCACGTCTTTTAAGGCAGGGAACGTCACCCCGCACCAGAGGTACCGCCCTTTAGGTACTTAGGCGACTGACGCCCCTCCATCTTTCTCTTTTTTGTCCTTCACCTCGCAAAACCTGAACTACCTCTCTTCGCGGGACTTCTCTGCTGCTCCATCGTTCAACTTGAGGTGAGCTCGCTCCCTGCACAGAACGCACAGAGAATTTTTCCCTGCGTACTGCTGGACTAGCGAAAGCTAGCCCAGCACATTTCTATAACCTCGAAGTTTTCTTCTCTCCTCTCTCCTCTCTCCACAGGTTGCTTCGCTCAACAGCGTTATAACTACGCCACAACCGCTACCCCGGCTAATCATACTTAGCGGGCTAGCCAGCAAAAGCGACACGACGGAGGAGACACTCGAACAAAGAAGAAAAAGGATTATGGAAGGTCTCGCTCGCCTTATCTCGGACATGCCTCCGGAGAAGGGAAAGTGAAAGACAAAACTTCAAAGGAAAGCCAGCGGGACGGCGAGCCCAACCTCGCGCGTCTGTTCCAGCGGCTGTGGATTTTCCCTCGCAGCAACGGACACCCATGAGGCCTGTCCAGTCTGCCTGGGTATATTTCATGCAAGACAAGCTCTGGACGTGCCCGACTCTTGCCCACACTGCAGCCAGAAGCTGGATGTGGTGCTACGGCAGCGGGTGGACCTCGTGGCTAAAGCCATGGGAAGCTCAGCTGGTCCATAGGACCCAGACACCACGGAGACCCTCACTCCGACCCCAAAGCTCGAACCCATGGCTCTACACGATAGCACGCGCGTCGAATGGGGCGACAGCCCTGACCCGCTTGCTCCCATGGTGGACCTAACGGTCGAGTTCAACACCAGAGGCATGATGAATGAAGACGAGATCTCCATCTCAGCCTCGGGTGAATTTTCAGCGAAGGAACCAGAACTCAAGATAGAGGATCCGGGAGAGGACCTCCCCAGGACCCCGATTCCTGCGCTCCCTGAAAAAGACTTCTCTTCTCTTCGACCTGTGCCACAGAGCGGCGGACGCGTTAAACATCCCCTGGCCGGAACCCCCACCTCGCCAACAGGTCACGAGGCTGGCGGGGAACTAATTTATTCAAAACAACAGGCTGTAACAAGGCAAAGGATGCCCGTGTTCCCAGACTTCCTCACGGAACTGACCCGCACCTGGCCTCAGCCACGAGCGCCCATGCTCCTCCCTCTCTCACAATTCCTCGATGTGGAGGGCATGGATCAGGTGGGAATAGCTAATGCACCTCAGATTGAGGACACGCTAGCGTCCCACCTAGCTCCAAGATCATCAGGAACAAAGCCGACTCTCCCCAGCAGAAAAACAGAAAAAAGGAGAAACTTAAATTTGTATGCCTTTTTATGACTGTCTATTGTTGTCGTTGTTAACCATTGTTATTGTTGTTATCCATTGTTGTCATCACTCTTTGTTAAGAAATCAGGTCTCTCTTGTAGTCCTCGAGGCTCAATGGGATTAACCTATATAAATAAAGGTTGAATGAATGCATTGCAGTGATTTTTTTTTCCCACAGTGATTATCCTGGTTAGGGATTCATGAGTCTAACAGCTTCAGGGTAGAAGCTGTTCCTCAGTTTAGTGGTTCTACACTTAATGCTCCTCAACCTCCTTCCTGAGGGGAGCGGGCAGGGGTAGCATCAGTGGGGCACTAGAGCACCCCTGGAAAAGTCATATCACCCCATAGCACCCCCAAGAAAATATCAGATTGTTTTATTTTTCATCTATGTATTGCCCTTTGTTTAAATACAGTAATAAATTCATGTCTTGAGTAAGTTATGTAAATGAGGTAATAAATAAGTCCATAGTTAATAATTAATTTAAGTAAATTCATGCTGAAACCTGTTTAAATGTTTTGGGTTCGAATCCCAAGCAGAGTGAGACCTCTCCTGTTCATCTGATATGGTACGTACAGCACATGAGGTAGTGAGTGCTCTCACCGTTGCCCCATACTGAGATATTTTTTGAAAGAACAGACTGGCAGGTTTTCAGAGAAGCTGCTGAAAATGGAAGATCACTTGATCTTGACCAATAATAATAATAATAATAATTAATTCAATTTATAACGCACTTTTCATTACTGAAAATCTCAAAGTGCTACACATATATTGAATGCTACACACATTCATAAACCGGTGGCGGCAGACTACCATGCAAGGTGCTTTCCAGTCCTACCGGGAGCAACTCAGGGTTAAGTGTCTTGCCCAAGGACACAACGACACATGGTGCGGGTCCCGGGAGTCGAACCGCCAACTTTCCGATCGGGAGACGACTGCCATTACCACTACACCACGGCCGCCCGTACACATCCTCAGTACTTGGGTACATTAGTACATGTACTGACACCGTCTCCACCACAAGATATGTTAAAAGCTACCCCAACAGAAAACCTTGGCCGAATGCAAAGGGTTCACATCCTACTGGCAGCCAGGAACATGGCCTTCAGGTCTGGAAACTCAGAGGAACTGAGAAGGACTAGGATAGAGCTGGTTGCTGGCATTTTCACCACTTTTATTGTCTGTCCAACATCTTCACTTGGAAATGAGTCTTTGAAGCTCAATGTGACTTATCTGTTTAAATAAAGGTTGAATGAATTAAGAGGGCTAAGGCCACATATGCAAAGAGGATCGAAGGTCAATTCATCTCACAAGACCCACAGAGCATGTGGAAGGGCATCATCTTCCGGTTCCAGCAAGCTGATGGACGGCTGCTCCCTTCGGCTTCTCTGTTGTCTTTTATCATCAAATGCCCCTTTTCCACTTGGTGGCCCGGCTCGGATGTGACGTCATATTTGCGTGCCAAGCGCGCGTTGGAGAGCATTTCCACCTCACAGATGCGCGGCGCCGCGCCAAGATTCCGGACTCATCTCAGAGCAGGTCCCAGGCCGGCTGGCCCCGAACCGTGAGGAGGAGGCTGGACTGAGTTTGAGGAAGTGGCTGCCGCGAGGGAACAAACACCGAAGGACTTTACAAGATTAACACGGTAAAAACAATTATTTGTATTTAAAATTACAGCAAACATGTGTCTTAAGCCGAACTATTCCTTAATAATTTCACGTTGTTGTCAAAACGGCAGGATTTAAAAAAGTAGTTTCGCCACGTGCACGCGCGCGCCCGCGCGCGCACGTGAGCCGTCTTTATTTCTATAATGTAGCTAAATAAACGCTTTAAAAAATATATTTCATATCTGACGTTATATCAAGAGGGTGCTTGAGCTTAACAGTTCCTTAATAATTTCACGTTGTGGTCAAATCAGCTGGATTTAACAAAGTAGGTCGACACGTGCACATCACATGCACGCGCGGGTGGGGTCGATCGGCGTTCTTTCTTTTAAATGTAGCTAAATAAAAGCTTAAAACATATATTTCATAGCTGGCTTTATACCACGAGGGTTCCTCAGGTTAACAAGTCCTTAATGTCACGTTGTGGTCAAATCTGCTGGATTTAAATTGATTTGTTTTGACTAATTCCAAACCTGTTACATGTGCTACGAAAATAAATTATTAAAAAATCGAATTTTAATTCAAATAACTCCAACAGCTTACAGTATGCACATAAACATGTAGTGATTACACTCTGTTGGTTTGAAAAATATCTGTTTTGTGGTTTCTGAGATATAAGATATAATGTGTTAAATACTAGTAGAAAAAAAACAAGCCAGGTCGACACACTTATGTCTATAAAAAATCGAATTTTAATTCAAATAACTTCAACAGCTTACAGTGTGTATATAAACATGTAGTGATTACACTGTGTTGGTTTGAAAAATATCTGCTTTGTGGTTTCTGATATATTTGATATATGTATATATATCTTATAAAATATATCTACATATAAAACTGTTTCTAGACTGAATTACCGGTAACCATGTTTTTCTTTTTTTACAGTTAAGACGAAGAAGTCAACACCAGAATTTATCAACTTTTGTCTTCTGGAGGAAGCACATGAGACAACAAGAAAAAAATCATTTAGGTGTATGCAGTATTTATTTTTGTGCTTTTTTCACTTCTTAGTTTTCATAATAAACTTTTTTTTCTTAAGTGGTCTCATTGAACAATAATTTCCTAAACATATTTTACAATGTTAAGTGTGTACAGTATAGTGTTTGTTTAAAAACATACTGGAAGTTAAGAATATTTTCCATTTGCATTTGACCTTTAAAGAATCATAAGAAAAAAGATTATTAGATTTGAACAGCCATCCATCCATCCTTCCTGATGTCGTGTCATGGGTAGTGCAGCAGCTTTTCCAAGGATGCACAGACGTCAAATACGTCAACATCAACCCATCCATCCATCCATCCTTCCTGATGTCGGGTCGTGGTGCAGCAGCTTTTCCAAGGATGCACAGACGTCGCCATCAACACCGATGAAGCTGTTCTTGGATGCCTAAACGAGTTTCCTGATCAACAAACATTTAATTATTAATACTTTGTTTTTACGTTTAAAGAAACATGTTTTTAATGTTTAACGGACAGTTTAAACCAAATTATCCATTTGCATTTGACTTTGAATTATCCCTGACAAAATATTACCGTTTAAATTTAATGAAATAAAAACATTTAATATTACAGGGCCAATTCAAACCTAATTAATTCCTAATCTGTACCTTACTGTAAAAATAGTTTAACTGATTACAGGACGCTGGTGAAGATTCTCAGTCGTTTGTGGTGTTTTTTCAGTTTCCAATTTCACATGTTGGTGCGTGACTTGTAAGCCTGTATAAAACTTCTCGTTCTCACAGCTTCCATTCAGAATTGAAAAAGACTTCTGGACAGAAGTCGAAACGTTTTCTGCAACAAATAAAGTCCAGTTGATCCTGTATTGAACGCCTTTTTTGATTACAGGACAGTGCGATTGATGTGTTAAGCAATGTTAACAGGATCCTTGTGCATATATGAGAATAATCTTTATTATAAAGAAACAAAATGGAAAACACATGGGTTTAAAACAAGCTGAAAAGTCTATAAAGTAATATTAGAGCATTAAATAGCTCAAGGGACATTACCGCCAACAGGTGGTGAGACAAGGTCTTGCAGAGTGTTCTTCTTCTAACGTTTAGTGGTGGCTAGTAAATAGCTTGAGGTAACACTACCGCCACCACGTGGTAGGACAAGTGATATTCTACACCCCGCCCACAGAAGGGCTGCAGTAGTTAAATGGAGACAAAACCGTGCATGTGAGCCGATCCTAACCGGACCAGACCGGACCAGACTGGGCCGCTCTGGGCCGGTAGTGGAAAAGGGGCAAAACTGACCCGTTTTTCGAACAGGACTAAAGTTGGTCCCCCTTCCAACCGAATTTGATGTTCAGTGACTGAGAGAGCCGGACGGGACAATCCAAAAAATTATTTTGGCCCAGGACCATCCGTTCCCACCCCACCGGTCGGTCTGAGCGTATCCTGCCGGCCAGGTGACCCCTCAAGCTGGGAAGCCATCCCACGAAGGTCCTGTGTTTTTGTCCCTCTCTCTCTGGACCCCAACCAAATTTTTCATATTGACCTGTGGTTCTACCTGATTATGACAAGAATCACAGAGTGGTATTTTGATTACCTTTTTGTGTTTTTGTCCCTCTCTCTCTGGACCCCAACCAAATTTTTCATATTGACCTGTGGTTCTACCTGATTATGACAAGAATCACAGAGTGGTATTTTGATTACCTTTTTGCTGCTTTCTGTTGGACTGGCCTCAAGGTATCTTCATTCAGTGTTGGGGAAGTGTACCTGTATCCCAGAACATGTGTCACAGGACCAGAACCGAACCGAATTGGCTGTGGGGGATTTTGTCTTCATTAAAGCTGTCTCAGCCTCTGAACGGCCTGTTACCTTTAAACGAAGGACTGTCCACCTCCAAGAGAATCGCTTTGTTCACCTGGAGGAGACGCTCTGTTGCCTTGAAGCGCCACTGGAACCGGACCGGAGCAGAATCGAGCCAGTGACAACCTCACCCTATTCGGTCAGTCTCATTGATTTTCGCCGGGGTTGGACGCTCTGTTGCCTTGAAGCGCCACTGGAACCGGACCGGAGCAGAATCGAGCCAGTGACAACCTCACCCTATTCGGTCAGTCTCATTGATTTTCGCCGGGGTTGGCCTCTCGTGCTGTGGGCTATGGAGGAGCAGATGAGCAGGGTGCTGTACTGAGAAGTGGAGTGAAGCGCGGAGGGGTAGCGCCGTTTGGTGCTCGAGAGGAGTCCGGAGTTTGCATCGGACTTGCTGCAGGTTTCCATTCAAACTCACCTGAATATTAATAATTTTATTCCTGATCACACTGTTGTTCCCTGCTGATCTGAAACAGGCTAGGACCATGCCTTTCATTTCAGGAGGATTTTCTGGCAACTCGCTCTGCTATTTGCTGCAAATTATCTGTTTCTACCTGTTGATTCTGGACCCAGCTTATGTTTCCCATGGGCACATCCATTCATCTTCACAGGGGGGCGGGAGCCCTCCTCAGCCCAACTCAAACTGCAGTTGGGCCCCCTCGTCGGATTTGTTTGCCCATTTAATTTGTGACGCTTCATGGTCTGATACTTTTCTGTGCCATTCATATTATTGTCATTATTTTCAGATCTTTGACCATCTGGAATCACTGAATCTTATTAACACATCTGGATCTGCCCATCACTGCAACTTTCACTGTTTTGGGGTTCTGAGTGATCGTGTCTTCTTTTTTTTTTTCATGGTTCAATTATGGGGCCTAATTGTCACACTATTAACTCCTGTAATGACACATCAGTGACAAAAACTCAAGAAATTGTCTGATAATAATGTTGTTACTGCTCTCAAGGATTCAGCCCAACCCTGGACCCCCCACTAACTACTGTACACCAAATGACTAAAAACATTTCAGCTCTTCGTTTTCTGCACGTAAATGCTCGTAGCCTTCTGAAAAAACTTGATGTCTTGAAAATTCTGGGGCAGATGTAATCTTCATCTCTGAAACTTGGCTCAACAAATCTGTACTGAATAATGATCTGGTAATCAATGGATTTAATATCTATCACTGTGATCATCAAAAAGGGGGAGGAGTAGCTATTTACATCAGAGATTCTCTGGTTTCCAGTCTTGTGTCTTCTAAAACAATCCCAAATCAGTTTGAGGCCTTGGCTGTAAACATCACTTTGAATGGAGGCCAGATCTTATCTGTAGTGGGTTGTTATCATCCCCCCTCTGCAACACCTGAGGCTCTGTCCTTCCTGACAGAATTCCTAGGAAATTTAAAATTTAAAGAGTTTTTTTGGCAAGAGATTTCAACATTGACTGGGATAAGTCGACCCTCCTCTGTGATAAATTTAAAGAATGTTGCCTATTACTCAATCTAACCCAATTTATTGACTCTCTCACTAAACCAAACAAAAACGGTCCTGAAAAATCTTCCATCTTAGACATGTTTCTAACAAATATGCCTCACAAATTCCCTGGTACAAGTGTATTCGCTAACATTTTGTATGATTATTGTGTAATAGCGGCCCTCAAAGACATTAAACTTCCACCTTCTAAGCCCAGATTAATTCAAAAAAGAGATTTTAAACATTTTTGTGAACAGTCATTCCTCTGGGATCTATCTCACTTTGACTGGCAGCATATTCTATTAACCGACGATATGAACACCGCCTGGAACTATTTTCATAATAAGAAAGTTCATGCTCAATAATCCAGGTATCAAATCTGATAATTCTCAATCAGGTCATCTAGACAGTTTCTTTTTAGTAGAAACGTTTCACCCTCACTCCAGAGGGCATCGTCAGTCAGAGTAGTTCCAGCACACTCTCCTCCACCAAGAAAACAACTTAAGTGGACCAACCAGTTTGCTGGAGCCAAGATGGTTTCAGGAGGTTGTCCTGTCCCTCGTCGACTCCTCCCAGGCAGGTAGCCACAGCCAAAGTGGTTCAAGACAAGTTTCTACTAAAAAGAAACTGTCCAGATGACCGGATTGAGAATTATCAGATATTTTCATAATAATTTCATTTATTTTGTAAACAAACATGCCCCTTTTAGCCAGTTCAGAATAAAAGGTCGTGACAGCCCCTGGTTTACTCCTGAACTAGCTGACCTTCTGCATAGGAGAGACTATCTTTGGGCCGCAGTCAGTGATGTCACTAACGCGTTACTTTGTAACGCTTACTGTGGTCGGACCACTTTTTTCAGTAACGTGTAATCTAACGTGTTGCTATTTCAAAATCCAGTAATCAGATTAAAGTTACTTACTCCAAATTATTGTACGTTACTTTTTTGTCATTTTCTGTAGAACTGTAATTTTATTTTATTTTGTCAATGCGTCTTGGGGAGAGCGATTAAAAAAAAAGACCCAGTGACGTCCGTCTATGCAACAGCCCTGTGTTATTATCTTGTAACACGCGTTAGCATTAGCATCTCGCTGCCATCTCCTGTTTGTTTAGGAACGTTGTGGCTTTCTTGTTAAGATGAGCGCACATCCAAAACTGTGTGTGGACTTTGTTTCACGGAGACTGGATCTGTAGCAGACAACACGTTTAACTTGAACGGACTTAACGACGATCCAAAACTGTGTGTGGACTTTGTTTCACGGAGACTGGATCTGTAGCAGACAACACGTTTAACTTGAACGGACTTAACGACGTGATCCGAACGTGAACGAAAAAAAGCAGCTTGTAAACACAGCTAACAGCAACAGCATTTAAACAACCTTCATCAGGTACTTCAGATCAGTCCAGATCAATAACACAAACTGTAGGAGTTTTTAAAGCTCTGCACTGCAAAAACGTAAAATCTTACCAAGTCTAATTTTCTAATTTCTAGTCAAAACCTCTTATCACACTTAATATAAGTCAAAAACATATTTCTAAGTTAGACATAACAACTTGTTTTGAGACAATGCATCTTGAAAATCTTGATAAGGCAAAAAGTCTTGAAAATATCTTGTTTTGAGTCATTTCTTATTTGAAACAAGCTTTTTTGACATTTCATAAACATTTGCAGTTGTCATAAGGTTTGTAAAACGTGAAAAATCTTGTTTCAAGATAACAAACTAACTTGAATTAAGACAAATCTGCTTCTTTGATCAGCATGCCCACTCAAAGTATTAAACATTCTATTTTTTATACAGGTTCTGTTTAATTTTGGACAGACTCCATTGTCCTATTACAATTTCTTTAAACAAAACGAATGAGGGAAAACTGGAGCGTGAGATCGATAGGCGGATAGGTGCAGCGTCCGCAGTGAAGCGGGCGCTGTACCGGTCTGTCGTGGTGAAGAGAGAGCTGAGTCAAAAGGCAAAGCTCTCAATTTACCGATCGATCTACGTTCCCACCCTCATCTATGGTCATGAGCTTTGGGTTATGACCGAAAGAACAAGATCTCGGATACAAGCGGCTGAAATGAGTTTTCTCCGCAGGGTGGCTGGACTCTCCCTTAGAGATAGGGTGAGAAGCTCAGTCATCCGGGAGGGACTCGGAGTAGAGCCGCTGCTTCTCCACATCGAGAGGAGCCAGTTGAGGTGGCTCGGGCATCTGGTTAGGATGCCTCCTGGACGCCTCCCTGGTGAGGTGTTCCGGGCATGTCCCACCGGGAGGAGACCCAGAGGAAGACCCAGGACGCGCTGGAGGGACTATGTTTCTCGGCTGGCCTGGGAACGCCTTGGGATTCCCCCGGAGGAGCTGCTCCAAGTGGCTGGGGAGAGGGAAGTCTGGGCCTCCCTACTTAGGCTGCTACCCCCGCGACCCGACCCCGGATAAGCGGAAGAAGATGGATGGATGGATGGATGGATATTTATTTTTTATTTTATTATTATTTCAATACAGATACAGTTACAATTTTAAGAATGTGAACAAAAAGAACATGAGTCAACAGTAGAAGAATTGAAATTCAAAAAGGTCAAAAAGGGCTTGCTCAAAAACTATATATGATGTAACTTAGTGTGTTTGTGTATTACACTTATATTGTACTTATGGTTAAAGACCGTGTAAAGTGAAATTAAATGTGTGTTTTTAGTTTGTCACATGGCATAAATATGTGTTATTAATCACCCATTTAAATCTGACTGATTAAAAACATTGTTTACCTTATAAAATTAAGTCTCAAAAATCATGAAAAAACCTTATTTTCTCTTGGTCTGGAACGCTAGGGGCGTGTCAGTGCGTGGGCGTGGTTTCAGGCAGCTGCGCTGGTCCTGCTCGTGTCCCACAGTGGAGAGGCACTGAGGCAGACAGCAGAGCCAGTAAACCTGCTCTGTTTTTATCCGAGTTCTGTCTGTAACAGCAGCTACTTTTTCCAAGAGTTACGCTGTTTTTGTAAATAGTTTTCTTGTGTGTTTTTAATCTGGAATGAATAAAAAAAAAAAAAAAAGAGTTGCACCATGCGGGATTTGAACCCGTGGGCTTTGGGACGGAAGGCAAGCGCTCTAACCATTGTCCCAACCAGGCATTACAGATACTCAGCATAAAACGACGCAGTATAAAAACATGTTATGATTTGTACGGGTGCCCTGACCATTGCGACATCCAGGGAAGATGCACGAACGAGGCATAATTGATTAGCTAGCTAACAATGAACAAAATATCTATGCTATTGCTATCTGATGCTGTCTGCGATTCGCGAGTGAACGGCTCCACCGAGGCGAATTTATACGGCCGGAGCTGCAGGGGGTGGGGGCTCTACTAATGAGGACCGCGTGACGAAACGCGGTCACGTTTAAAACACGCCTAAAAAATCCTGAACCAGAAATATGTTTATACACAGTTTGCTCTATAACTCCAAAATTAATTGAGCTACAATTTTGAGACTTTTTACTCATTTACAAGATTACAATTATCACATTTATAATGTTTATTTAAGAAAATGTTGAAATTCACTTTACACGGTCTTTAAAAAAATGGTAAAATGGAGCTTATTTATACAGTATAGCGCTTTCCAGCCCCCTGTGAGGAGCCCCAAAGTGCTTTACAATACCAGCCATCCACCCATTCATTCACACATTCATACACTGGTAGTGGTAGCCTGCCTTGCAAGGCGCCATCCAGACCTACCGGGAGCAACTCGGGGTTAAGTGTCTTGCCAAGGGACACAACGACACATGGTGGGCGGATGCGGGATTCGAACCTCCAACCTTCCGATCGGGGGTCAACTGCCATTACCACTGTGCCACGGCCGCCTCTTGATGTACTTATGTACTTATGATGTAGCTTACTGCGTTTGTGTATTACAGTTAGAAAAATTAAGTAGAATTATTCATTTTGTGACGTAGTTTGTGTATTACAGTTAGAAAAAATTAAGTAGAATTATTCATTTTGTGATGTAGTTTGTGTATTACAGTTAGGAAAATTAAGTAGAATTATTCATTTTGTGATCTAGTTTGTGTATTACAGTTAGGAAAATTAAGTAGAATTATTCATTTTGTGATGTAGTTTGTGTATTACAGTTAGGAAAATTAAGTAGAATTATTCATTTTGTGATGTAGTTTGTGTATTACAGTTAGAAAAATTAAGTAGAATTATTCATTCTGTGATGTAGTTTGAAGGTTATCATTGGTTGAACAAACTGTGAAATAAGGGGCAGATATAATAAGATTTCATCTTCTTTCTGCTCCCTTCATTTTATCCTACTTGTATTCTTGTATCTGATGAAACTGTCTTGTATTGTTCTTTTAAAACGAATGAATAAACATCAAATCAAATCAAGTAGTTTAGGGATGGTACCATTAGATGGCGGTAATACACTGGAAGGATGTAAGCTGCCATAAAACCTCACAGAAGAAGAAGAAGAAGAAGAAGAAGGCTCTCGTTCAAGACTGCGCATGCGTACTGTGCCGCAGCAGAGAGCATGGCAGAGTAAAAACTTTTGCGACGGTGGCTTTGAGGTAAGCCTCCCTTACCTTTTCTCAAGTACGATAAAATTATTTATACAGAGTTTCTGTCTTTGTAATGCGCATTACAGATTCTTATCGATGTTTAATCGTGTTTTTTATAGCTCAACGTTGCAGCTGACGTGAAATAAAAAGTTGGGGCGAGCTAGCTAGCTAGAATAGCTAACACTAACAGCGTGGAGCTATGACGCGGTTGTGTCGACATTAAGAGGTAACGTATTTATACAAAGTTGTTTATAATGTAGACTGAGACATGGACAAAAGTTGTTGTAATGATCATACCAATATTAAATAAAAGTTTTTACGTCTTTAGTGACGTGTGTTTGTGTGAGAGAGCCAGCGCCGGCCCAAGCCTCCATGGGGCCCTAAGCAAAATTTGGTTTGGGGCCCTCTATTTCTGCTAATAATGTGGTTTACTGTAATAAACAGTCAGATAATCAGATCATTCACCCACCTTACATAAACTCATTGCAACTCTGACAGCCCTGTTTACATTACCCCATATGTATAAATCAGTGGTACTAAAAGTAACAACAACAAAAAAAAAACAGTATTCAATGTATTTTACAGCAAAAGTGTCATATAGTTTATTATCTTTGGTTTCAAAGAACTGCAACAATAATGTTCAAATAATTTGTAGTGCAAGATCAACCACAAACAGATAAAATAACTTTGATGCATTAAAAATAACTTAAATTGTGCAAAAACAGACTAAATAAAATAAAATATCAAGGAAATACTTAATGTAAATGAACAATGACTTGAAACCATGTAAAATGGTTTAAAAAAGGAATTTAAAGTTGAATTATTAGTTCTTAAAACTGTGTAAATGTATGCAATAATTTGCAAAAGCTGAACTTAAAATATTAAATAACCTTTACCCACACATTTGTTTTATTATTATTAAGGTTTCTTTATTATTTCACAGATACCCATCAAAACCTGAAATCACAGCAATGGCTAAAAGGATAGCTGTATTACCCCATGCTACAGGACCAAGGAGAATTCATGGGTAAGTGAAATGCATCCAGTTAATGACCAAAGTTTTTTTATTTTGCACATTTTTATTGAGGATTTAAAAAATGTAATTACCGGTAATGTGTTCTTAAGGTCACTGTGTTTGCGCAACTAAACCAAAGATTGCAGAATGTGAGGTCCCCTAAAAAAACATCTCTTGAGTGGGAGACAATCAAAGTGGTAAAGCTGCAACTAACGATTCATTTCCTCAATAATAAATATGTTTATGTTTATTAAATTTGTTCATTTTTTTACAAAAGTAACAATACAAGACAATCTCATAAATGATAATGTACAAAATATAAAAAAATGAAAGGTAGCAGAAAGAAGAATAAATCTCATTATATCTGCCCCTTACTTCCAACAATCAGATTAAACAATAATAATCAACCATGTAAACAATAATAATCTTCAACCAACTTTTTCCAACAATCAGATTAAAGGGGACCACATGTAAGTATTTAAAATTGTTATGTTATGTCTGTGTGCTATCTTGACAATATTAATTCATTTTAAAGGGGACCACATATTCAAAATTCACTTTTTAAAGGTTTTTTTACTCAACTTTGGGTATGTACTTCATAAAAAAACAGTCCTAGTGGCAAAAAATGCACCCAGTGGTTTATTTACTCTAGTAAATTTATTTTACTGTGATAAGATACGGTCTGTTTTAAAATACTCTCGCATGTGACGTCACAAGCGAGAGGACAACCCACCCCAACCTGAGTCCAGCCCCTCACCTAGCAACCCCTGGTTAGGCTCAACCCACTTCTGTATTAAACACATGACTGTTGTTTTTCATGATTTCATCTCATCTTTTGTTTATATGTTCTTAATTTCATGTGTACAGCACTTTGTTGCAGCTGTGTTTTTTTTAAATGGCTTTATAAATAAAGTATAATTGTTATTTTTATGTTTTAGTTCAATTTTTAGTGTATTTGCGATCGCTCCCAACGCGCAGCCGGCAAAAATTAAACGAGCAGACCCCCGGCATAGGGACCGGTTGCGACGGGACCCTCTTCTGGCGGATGGAGCGGAGCTTCAACTGTACAGCCTCGCAGCAGCCTCGCAGCAGCGAGGACCTTCTCCTTACGGATTAATTTACGGGAGACACTTGGTGAACTTTGTGTTGTCTTGACTGGAACAGCGATAACTCCCAAAATCGCCGCGTGCAACGAGCGGAGCTGGCGAACACCGGAAGAGGAACAAGCTAACATTAGCATCGGATTCGGGTGGTCTCATGCTAAAAGGAGCAGCAAATTGCGGCGCGCTCAGACGGGTTTCGGTAAGTTATCTTAAGCTAGCACTAACAGTAAGTCAAATGAGTAATAAAAAAAGAGCTAATTTTAAAACAACAACACATTACAGATACTGGCTGTTACAGAGGGCGTAAACAGATCGTTGAAGGGCGTGGACTTCAGAACTCAGTATCAGAAACCGGTCGTTCAAAACGAAAGTTAAAAATGGCAGAATTAAAAAGGGTATAATTGATTATCTAAGAATTATTTTGTGTATTAAAATGAATTAATATTGTCAAGATAGCACACAGACATAACATAAAAATTTTAAAGACCTATATGTGGTCTCCTTTAATACACAAAATAATTCTTAGATAATTAATTATACCCTTTTTAATTCTGCCATTTTTAACTTTCGTTTTGAACGACCGGTTTCTGATACTGAGTTCTGAAGTCCACGCCCTTCAAAGATCTGTTTACGCCCTCTGAACAGCCAGTATCTGTAATGTGTTGTTGTTTTAAAATTAGCTCTTTTTTTATTACTCATTTGACTTACTGTTAGTGCTAGCTTAAGATAACTTACCGAAACCCGTCTGAGCGCGCCGCAATTTGCTGCTCCTTTTAGCATGAGACCACCCGAATCCGATGCTAATGTTAGCTTGTTCCTCTTCCGGTGTTCGCCAGCTCCGCTCGTTGCACGCGGAGATTTTGGGAGTTATCGCTGTTCCAGTCAAGACAACACAAAGTTCACCAAGTGTCTCCCGTAAATTAATCCGTAAGGAGAAGGTCCTCGCTGCTGCGAGGCTGCTGCGAGGCTGTACAGTTGAAGCTCCGCTCCATCGCGCCAGAAGAGGGTCCCGTTGCCGCCGGTCCCTACGCCGGGGGTCTGCTCGTTTAATTTTTGCCGGCTGCACGTTGGGAGCGATCGCAAATACACAAAAAATTGAACTCAAACATAAAAATAACAATTATACTTTATTTATTTCATTTCATTTATTCATTTATATAGCACTTTACACAACCACGGTGGTGGTGACCAAAGTGCTTAACAAAAAACAGTGCAGTACTTAAAAAGACAGATTAAAAATCAAGAAAAACACAACATAAAAGCAAAAATAAAACCAGAAATGTCACCACATATTTAATTACCAAAAGCCAGTTTGAATAAAAAAGTCTTAAGCTTTGATTTAAAAGGGCCAAGTTCAGTAATCTGGCGTAGCTCAAGTGGGAGTGTATTCCAGAGTCGAGGTGCGGCCGCAGAAAAGGCACGGTCACCCCAACGTTTATATTTTGTCCGTGGAACAGAGAGCAAGAGTTGGCTATCTGACCTCAGAGACCTGGAGCGGGCGGGGAAACTTAACAACTCCGTTATATAAGTAGGAGCGAGGCCATTCAGAGCTTTAAAAACAAATAATAAAAGTTTAAAATCTATCCTAAAACGGACAGGAAGCCAATGTAGTGAGAATAAAACAGGTGTGATTTATAAAGCCATTTAAAAAACCACAGCTGCAACAAAGTGCTGTACACATGAAGTTAAGAACATATAAACAAAAGATGAGATGAAATCATGAAAAACAACAGTCATGTGTTTAATACAGAAGTGGGTTGAGCCTAACCAGGGGTTGCTAGGTGAGGGGCTGGACTCAGGTTGTGGCAGATTGGCTGCGGTTTGTGACGTCACAAACCGCAGGAAGTGAGAAACCAACCGTTTATATCACAGACAAATAAATCTACTTAGAGTAAATAAACCACTGGGTGCATTTCTTTGGCCTTAGGACTGTTTTTTTTTATGAAGTACATACCCAAAGTTGAGTAAAAAAACATTAAAAAGTGAATTTTGCATGTGTGGTCCCCTTTAACAA
>JBBPBX010011224.1:44561-56366 GCA_038048925.1 Garcialebias charrua | reverse complement strand
AGAAAAACAGATTGATGTTTGACTCCGTGCATCTGGCAACCTTAATCTGACTTTAAACCATTTCAGATGTTTGATGCTCAATAATTCAACAAAATAAATGTTTTAAAGTTTTAACACTCGTTCTGGTGTTTTATTGTGTTGGAGGCAGCCGAAGGATCTGAGGACAAGCTAAAGGCTAAAAGTGTTCTTTCAGAATAAAATCAATCATTCTAACATCCTGCAGATTGGTGCTGCCAAAATAAAACGCTTGTATTTTTGATACAGTCCTGTTTATTCATTGTTTTATTTTAACGTACCATTAATCTGGGCGGCCGTGGTGTAGTGGTAATGGCAGTCGTCTCCCGATCAGAAAGTTGGCGGTTCGACTCCCGGGACCCGCACCATGTGTCGTTGTGTCCTTGGGCAAGACACTTAACCCTGAGTTGCTCCCGGTAGGACTGGAAAGCACCTTGCATGGTAGTCTGCCGCCACCGGTTTATGAATGTGTGTAGCATTCAATATATGTGTAGCACTTTGAGATTTTCAGTAATGAAAAGTGCGTTATAAATTGAATTAATTATTATTATAATTATTATCTGGGGTTTTATGACGCACCCGTCTCTAAGCCGCACTTATTAAGTATAAGATAAATCATAATTTTGTACATAAATAAGACGCTGCGGCTAATCGTGGGTGTGTGGTGGACCACTAGGGGGCTCTACTCACACCCAGTGGACCGAATGTGTTACAGGATGCTTTTATTGTGAAAGGTCCAGAGGACCGGATGTTGTGTTGGTATATAAGGCGGTGTTGGGTGGTTTTCCCGCCAGTTTGTAGTAGGAGTTGATTAAAGTGAAGAACTGCATCCCGTCTCCTGTGTCGTCTCTTCACCACCTCCTACACTGGTGACCCTTGTGAATTGAAATGACGACATCTGAAGGTCAAGCCAGCTCTCCTCAGCTGTCCGCGGTTGTGGAACCTCCACCGGCGGCCCCGCTCGCTTTTGCGGTGGCCGTTAAAATCCCGGACTTCTGGCTGCACGCACCTCGGTCGTGGTTCGCCCACGTCGAATCACAGTTCGCTCTTCGCGGGATCTCTGCAGACGACACCAAATACCACCATGTGGTCGCTTCACTGGACCCATTGTCCACCCAGCGGGTAATGAGCCTGCTCGAAGACCCTCCTGCACAGGGAAAATACGACGCCCTCAAGGAGCTCCTTCTGCAGCGTTACACGCTCTCAGACGCGGAGCGCGCCGAGAAACTGTTTTCCCTCTCTGATTTGGGCGACGGCACAGCTCTCGAGCTCATGGAAGGCATGTTGTCTTTGAGAGGATCAACAGACTGTGAGTTTCTTTTTCTACACCTCTTCCTCCGCCGGCTTCCGGCTCCAGTGCGCACAGCCCTGGCCAACTCCCCGTTTCTGCAGCAGAAGGATTACCGCTCGCTGGCCCGCGAAGCCGACCGCATCCTGCTGGCTGCGAGGACGTTCGCGGTCCAAGCGGCGGTCCCCGGATCTCCAGCGGCGCCCGAGCTTCAAGCATCGCCCTCAGCGCCGGACGAGCCAGTGGTCGTAGCAGGAGTCGCCCGCAGGCGGTCAGGGCGCCTTTGTTTCTTCCACCAGCGTTTTGGCGCCAAAGCACGACGGTGTGTCCCACCGTGCAGTTTCAAGCCGCAGGGAAACGAGTACGCCAGCGCCCGCTAGCAGTCGCGGCCGTTGGCGACAAGGAAAGGCTGCTTTTCATCGAAGACTCGAGGTCGGGGAGGCGGTTCCTGGTGGACTCCGGCTCGCAGAAGAGCCTCGTTCCCCCGACTGGCTCCGACAGGTTAGCAGAAGGCTGCGGGCCGCAGCTAACCGCGGCTAACGGCTATCCCATCAAGACGTTTGGCGAAAGGTTGGTGACTGTTCGTTTCCATGAACGGGACTTCCAGTGGAACTTTGTGGTAGCTGCTAGCTCAGTCCCTATTTTAGGGGCTGATTTTCTTTGTGCTCACGGGCTCCTGGTTGATTTAGCTAACAGACGTTTGATCGACGCTGTGTCTTTTTCGTCACTGCCTTGTGAGACGCGAGGAGCTGGGCCTTTAATGCATGCTAACTTTTTAGCTTCGGGTAATGTGTTTCAGCGTTTATTGTCTGAATTCCCCTCGCTGACTGTTCCTGATTTTGCAAACACAAACACAAAACATGGGGTCGAACATTATATTCCCACAACGGGCCCCCCGGTGTTCGCACGTGCACGCCGCCTGATGCTACTAAGCTAGCAATAGCACAGGAAGAGTTTGCTAACATGGAGCGTTTAGGCATCGTGCAGCGCTCAAACAGTCCGTGGGCCTCCCCCCTCCACATGGTGCCCAAGGCAGATGGCAAATGGCGTCCATGTGGGGATTTCCGCCGCCTTAATAACATCACAGAGAACGATCGTTATCCCATCCCCCACATCCAGGATTTTTCAGTGCACCTGGCTGGGACCTCCATTTTTTCTAAAGTAGATTTAGTACGGGGGTACCACCAGGTTCCTGTGCATGTGGAGGATGTCCCTAAGACCGCTGTTATCACGCCTTTCGGCCTGTTTGAGTTTTTGCGCATGCCTTTTGGTCTTAAAGGTGCAGCACAAACATTTCAGCGGTTGATGGATTCAGTCCTAAGGGGTCTGTCCTTCGTATTTGTGTACCTGGATGACGTCCTGGTGGCTAGCAGCTCGGCTGAGCAGCACTTGTCCCACCTCCGTGAGGTTTTTCAGCGCCTGGCAGCACATGGCCTGATTGTAAATACAGCGAAATGCCAGTTTGGGCTGCCAGTCATTGACTTTTTGGGCCACCGCATTTCTGCCAGTGGTGCCGTCCCGTTACCAAACAAAGTGCAGGCGGTGTCCGATTTCCCACAGCCCCAGTCTGTTAAAGCGCTACAAGAATTTTTGGGAATGGTTAACTTCTATAACCGTTTCCTCCCCAGGGCAGCACAACTGCTGCGTCCGCTCTATGGAGCGCTGAAAAAGAAAAAGCCCAACGACAGCGTGGACTGGACACCAGAACGCCTACAGGCATTTGGTGATGCTAAAGCTGCACTGGCCACTGCTGCCCTTTTGGCCCATCCATCCCCAGCGGCGCAAATAGCTTTAACAACCGACGCATCTGATGTTGCGGTGGGGGCTGTGTTAGAACAGCAGGTTTCCGGGGTTTGGCAGCCGCTTGCATTTTTCAGCCGTACGCTGCGGGACAATGAGCTGAAATACAGTGTTTTTGACAGAGAGTTGCTGGCGCTTTACCTGGCTACACGCCATTTCAGGTTTTTCCTGGAAGGCCGCCAGTTCACTGCATACGTTGACCACAAACCCTTGGTGTTTGCTATGTCAAAAATTTCTGACCCCTGGTCTGCTCGCCAGCAACGCCACCTCGCAGCGGTGTCTGAATTTACTACAGACATTCAGCATGTGGCTGGAAAATCCAATGTGGTGGCTGACTGTCTCTCCCGGGTGCTGATCTCTCCCGTATACGTTGGCATCGATTTTTCTGCTATGGCTATGATTTTTCTGCTATTGTGAGCCTCTGTGAAACTGGTCAGCTCAAAGTTTGTTTGGCCCGGTCTGCGTAAAGCAGTTAAGGAGTGGGCAGCAGCGTGTGTTCCATGCCAGCGTGCTAAGGTTAACAGACACACCAAAGCACCTTTGGAACCCTTCTCCATCCCAGGTCGGCGGTTTGATCATGTGCACGTAGACCTGGTGGGCCCTCTGCCTCCATCACAAGGTTTTACTCATCTGCTGACTATGATAGACCGGACCACCAGGTGGCCTGAGGTGGTTCCTTTGACATCCACGACATCTGCAGTGGTGGCCCGGGCATTTTTGTCTACCTGGGTGGCGCGTTTTGGCCCCCCTTCAGACATTACATCAGACCGGGGCCCGCAGTTTGTTTCTGAACTTTGGTCTACCATGGCCAAGAGTCTGGGGACTAACGTTCACAGGACCACCGCTTACAACCCCCAAGCTAATGGTTTGTGTGAACGGTTTCACAGGTCATTGAAAGCTGCACTGCGTGCTGCATTGACCGGTGACAACTGGATTGACCGTCTTCCCTGGGTTTTGTTGGGTTTACGTACCGCAACCAAAGAGGACCTGAGCTCTTCCCCGGCTGAACTGGTTTTCGGTCAACCTGTGCGCGTCCCCGGTGAGTTTTTACCTGAGGTACCCTCACCACAGTTTGCTCCACCGTTGCTCCATTTTTCACCTCAGGAGGCCCCTTTTCGTGTCCCTGGCCCGGTACACCATTGTTTACCGCAGTCATTTGTCCCTAAGAGTCTGGAGTCCTCTAAATTTGTTTTTGTCAAACACAATGCACACAGGACACCACTACAGCCTTTGTATGATGGACCGTTTCGGGTTCTTCAACCAGGTCCAAAACATTTCCTTTTAGATTTAGGGGGTCGTACTGAGACTGTCTGTATCGATAGGCTTAAACCAGCTCATGTTGTGTCAGATGATCAGGTTGTTACGGCCCAGGCTCCTCGCAGGGGCAGACCTCCATCCACATTGTTAACGGACTGCTGTCCCCCTGCCAGAGACTCTCAACATCCATTGGAGCCCGAATCTTCTGCAGGCCCTCCTCGGAGCCCTCCGCTTCATCAGACTGGTTCTGCAGGGCCCAGGTTCAGCCGTTCTGGTCGTTTAATCAAACCTAAAATGCGGGACTAGTGATGGACCTTACTGGGTGTTCTGGGGGGGCGTGTGTGGTGGACCACTAGGGGGCTCTACTCACACCCAGTGGACCGAATGTGTTACAGGATGCTTTTATTGTGAAAGGTCCAGAGGACCGGATGTTGTGTTGGTATATAAGGCGGTGTTGGGTGGTTTTCCCGCCAGTTTGTAGTAGGAGTTGATTAAAGTGAAGAACTGCATCCCGTCTCCTGTGTCGTCTCTTCACCACCTCCTACAGGTGTCCAACCTTCTCCGGCTGTTTCTGTTGTAGTACAAGAATCAGCCAGCAGGTGGAGTTTCACAGAAAATAGTTTGTTTCCAACACATTCAGTCTGCATGAAGCTTCACTGTGTCATGGTTCCAACATTTAAAGCTTCAAAATGAACAAGGACTGTCTGAGCATCACTGGACAGAACGGGTCAAGCACACACATCACATGTGGTACATGAGGTGGGACGAAACTATGGGCACAGGGTCCCAGGTACATCCAACAAAAATACAAATTGTGAAGAAAAACACGAGTAAGATCCGAGACATGAACTAAGAACACACTAAGCACTAATGGTACAAAAACAACAGCAGCACGAACATGAGTCTGTGTGAGCAGGTGATGAACAATGAACACAGTGTAGGTGTCCAACCATTATATGTGAAGGGGACATGTCCCCCCCACATTAAAAAAAAACATTCAGTTGGACACCACACACACACACACACACACACTTTTACTATGAAACATTAGTTCAGTCGGTGCAGTTTCTCTTTCTTCTTGAACAAATCCATTCCACTTGATTAATAGAAGAATACAGGTAGTCCTCGACTTATTATTGGTTATATTGATTATATGATTATATTGATTATATGATTATATTGATTATATGATTATATTGATTGTATTGGTTATATTATTATATTGATTATATGATTATATTGATTATATTGATTATAGTATATTGGTTATATGATTACATTTGGTCATTTTCAACACTTGCTCTTCTCAAGGGCAGACGTCTCAGAGTCAGAGTCAGTCAGAGTCAGAGAGTCTTTATTGTCATTTGCACCGCATGTGGTACATGTGATGAAAACGAGATTATGTACACGAGGTCCCAGTTACATCCAACAACAAATGAAAGAGAAAAACAGTAATAACATCTAGAATTAACTAAGAAAAACATCAACTAGTAATACACTAAGCCTAATATAGTGGGAATAAACAGCAGCACGAACATGAGTTTGTATGAGCAGATGGTCACAGATGAACACAGATGAACACAGCAACAAGAAAACAGATCAGCATCAGTATGATGTGATATTTTGCAGTGTTTATTTTTTATTTTATTTATTCATGAGTCTAACAGCCTCAGGGTAGAAGCTGTTCCTCAGTCTAGTGGTTCTACATTGATGCTCCTCAACCTCCGTCCTGAGGGGAGTGGGGCAAAGAGTGAGTGTGCTGGGTGAGTGAGGTCTTTCATGATGCAGGTGGCTCTTTTCCTGCATCTGGAGGTGTAAATGTCTGTGATGGTGGGGAGACTGACTCCAACAGACTTCTGTGCAGCCTTCACCACTCTCTGTAGAGCTTTCCTCTCTTCAACTGTGCAGCCTCCATGCCACACGTTGATGCTGGAGCACAGGACGCTCTCCACTGCACACCTGTAGAACGAGGTGAGAACTGGGCTGCTCAGACCAGCTCGTCTCCTCTCGGTCTCCACTTTGCTTTTGCTTTGTCTTGTCTGTGAAACTGTCTGAGAGCCTCTCTTCTACAAAATCTTCTGAATCATAACTATGGACTTCAATTTGGTCAGTTGGTCCCTCAACACAACTGATAACATTTCTTCAACAAGAAGACAGGCTGTAGGCGAGCCGATTTGTCCTGGTGGCATGCACACATCTGGATATCTCATCGACTTGAAGACTTGATGACGTGTCTATCTCTGCTGTCCCCTCTGGATCTTAAAGCTCACCTGACATCATCTTTGAACTTTCCATAAAATGGCACAACATATATATATTTTAAGATTGAACTATGATCATTTTTGCTAAAACAATGTTAAATGGATGAAAATTCCTCTCAAAAATAGTTTAAAATTAGCGCCGTTTTTTTACACGGTAAATCCGTGTTTTTCCGGTCACGTGATTGTGACGTCAGATCCGGACTCTGCCCCAACTCGCACATTGAATACAATGAATAAAGATACAAACGCATCCGTCAAATTTAGCCATTTAAAACTTTAGATTTTAGCGATTTGGCTTCAGTTCGTGAAGAAGAAGTTATTCATGAAGTGAACAGCAGATGTCAGCAAAGCTATCGTGATTAATCTTACAGTGCACTGTAAGAGGAATCACAATGGCTTTGCTGTCATCTGTTGTTCGCTTATTGAATGTGAAACCTCTCCTGAAAAAAAAGGCAGCACGGACAAAAGAAACCATGCTGTTTGATTTTTGATCATTCAAAATAACTTCTTCTTCACGAACTGAAGCCAAATCGCTAAAATCTAAAGTTTTAAATGGTTAAATTCGACGGATGCGTTTGTATCTTTATTCATTGTATTCAATGTGCGCGTTGGGGCAGAGTCCGGATCTGACGTCACAATCACGTGACCGGAAAAACACGGATTTACCGTGTAAAAAAACGGCGCTAATTTTAAACTATTTTTAAGAGGAATTCTGATTCATTTAACATTGTTTTAGCAAAAACGATCATAGTTCAATCTTAAAATATATATATGTTGTGCCATTTTATGGAAAGTTCAAAGATGATGTCAGGTGAGCTTTAAGGACGCATATTTAATTGGATTTATGACAACTGGTTCCTGCTTTTTGGATTTGACTGGTTCCTGGTCTATCAACACACAAGGAAGACGTCTGCAGCTAATCTGGACCTGGTCAGGCTGCCTGTCTTACATGATGGCTTGGTTCATGTCTCGAGAAACCAGACTTTTGACTGAATGGATTAGATCTTGGGGATTGTTCTCAGGCACATTCCATTGGTGTGGTCATTTTAAATTTGGACATTTCTGAAACTAGTGGACCGACACAGACTGAAGGTAGATGTCATTAAAGTTCTGCCTGTCCCCAAAACAATCGTGTTTATCTGACATTTGGCTCCCCGACTGGCCTTGACAGGCCGTCTTATCTCAACACGCCTGAGAGGTTTTGTAAACCTGAAGCTCTCATCCTCCCAACCCTTCTATTGAGAAATTCCACGGACTTTTCAGAGGAGCCCAGCTGGTGAAACATTCTGTCATTGTTTCAGGACTCTGGATTCACCTCTGGCCGTCCTCGGCAGCCCCACCCCACCCCACCCCATTAGTACCCGCCTTTGAGNTTGAGTCCCCCTCTGCGTAATGTCGGCGTCATTATGTGCTTGTGTGCAAGATTTTTTTTCATTACCACATTTTTGACCTTCAAACAGAGGTCAAAAATGTGTTTGGAATTTTTTTGTCTCCAAACCCTATGTGTCATTTTTCACCACTTTTATTGTCTGTCCAACAGATCTCACTTGTAAATGAGTCTTTGAGGCCCAATGTGACTTATCTGTTTAAATAAAGGTTGAATGAATGAATATGATTATATTGATTAAATGATTATATTGACTAGCTGATTATTTTGTTTATTATATAAACCATGTTTTACAATGATCTGTTACATTTTAAGTGTTTATTTTATTGCATTGAATCATAGATGCAATATGGTAAATGGAGCTTATTTATATAGCGCTTTCTAGCCCCCTATGAGGGGCCCCAAAGTGCTTTACAGTACCAACCATCCACCCAACCATCCACCCATTCATACACACATTCATACACCGGTGGCGGCAGACTGCCATGCAAGGCACTGCCAGTCCTACTGGGAGCAACTCGGGGTTAAGTGTCTTGCCCAGGGACACAACGAGGTATGCAGTGACCAGGGATCGAGCCCGGGACTTTCCGGTCCTGAGTCGGCTGTCCTGCCTCTACACCATCTCGGCCTCTTAATAATAAACTGAACCCAAAGCCATACAGCCCCCGACAATTTGTATTTGTATGACGTCACTGGTGGGACAGATTGAAGTCACCCGTGGGCCATTTCTGGCCTGTGGGCCGTCAGCTGAACATCCCTGTTGGAGCCCCAGGTGAAGCGGCGTTCGTCTGACGTGTGTCTGTCGGAGCGGAGGCGTGCAGGCCTCTCTGCACATGACCCACATCACTTGGTGCCACGCAGCTCCAACAGGAAGCCTGAAGTCACAATGGATGTGTTTGGTGAAAAACCAGAGCGGGGAATTCCTCTGTGACTCACTCCAAGTTGGTGTGGGTTGAACCTCTGGGGTTTGGTGGTGGTACCACCCTCGCCTCGCCTCTCTGGCCGTGGATGGATCGGAGGGAGGGGGGTGGGTGGGGTGAGACTGGTTCTCGTCCTCGCCCTTTATTTTATGCTTATGTGTATTAAATGTTTTAGTGTTTAGTGTTTAGATGGTTACTGTTGCACCGAGGGACTGAGAGAAACGCAATTTCAATCCTGTGTATGTCCTGTACATATTGCAGTTCTGACAATAAAGTTGACTTTGACTTTGACTTTATGAAAACTTTTCAAGACTTGACCAAACGGCTGTAACTCCATTTTTTCCCTCAATGTAAGACGATCAACGTTTGAAACAGGCAGAGGTGGATCCATGTTCGAGGAATGCTGGGTTCCACTTCTCAGCCTTCAGGCATTTAATTCTGAATCTGGGTCAGAGCCCAGTTAAGGAGAGACTTTAATGTTCCTTACAAATATTCTGAGACAATGCATAATATTTGTTTTCCATTTTTGTTAGCAACCAAAGGCCTTCGTGTTCCTGTTGCCCTGCTCTGTAAATGTGTCACTTTACGCACGAGCCAGGAGAGTTGCATCATTCTAAGACCAGCCCCATGATGCAACTGGGACCACAGATAAGCCAACACAATAGTCTGAAAATGATGTCTGGATTCAAGAAAACTCCTGTAGAAAGAGTTCAAAGTGCAGACTCCCTGAGGGATTGCAGATCCCTCGTGTCATCAATGCAGCTCTGACCCAGTGTGTAGCTCGTTGCAGTGCTACGACTAACACCATCTTATCTTCAGCGTCGCTGCTTCAGGGGGGGTCTGTCGGTGTCACTGCTGGGTTGACAAGCTGAAAAACCTTAAGAACAATTTGACTAACAGATGTTTATGCTGAATAATCTCTTTATGTGCTACGCACACAAACAGAAAGTGTCGTCATTGAGAACAACCGTTCTCTCCTTGACCTCTTCGAATGACCAGTTTAGAACAACCTCCTTCAGTTTGAAGACAAATGATCACTGTTCACACTCTGAGTAGGTTTTTCCTGCTGTTTTCCACATTTCTGGAATAGTCTTGTACACCCTCTGTTCCACAGTGATACTCACAATGACCCTCACCTGGACCCTGCTGGCACAACTCTCTGATCACGTGAGATCTTGCTGCCATGACGCCACGACCACGTGTGGGTGTAACAGAGACAAAGACCAGACATGAAGACCAGCGAGGCCAGTCCTGCTTCAAACTCTTGATAACTAAGTAAAGATGGTGCTTGTGAGTCCAGCTCATCAATACATTGTTGTTGCCACCCAAAAAAAAAACTGCAATACAAAAACAACTGGACTTTATTTGTAACAGAAGACGTTTCGCTCTTCATCCAAAGAGCTTTCTCAATTCAAAGAGCAGAGAGTGGTTCAGGTTTTAAAGGCTGAGATAAGATAAAACATACATATGTAGATTGACAAATCACACCTTAACAGTATGGGTTTCTTATTGAAGTTTACAGAAAACCAACCCACACAGACCAGTATCTTCTGTTTGACTCTCACCATCCACTGGAGCACAAACTCTCTGTCATCAGAACTTTACAGCATCGGACTGAACACATCCCCACGAAGACAGAAGGGAAGGAAAAGGAACAGAAACACATCAACAAATCTCTGCAAACATGTGGATATCCCAACTGGGCTTTTGTCAAGTCAGCAAGGAAATCTGCTAAACACAATAATGATCAGAAAAAGGAGAACAGAATAAAAAAAACATTGTCATCCCTTATGTTAAGTCGATTGTGACAAATCTAGGAGTGAAAATTGACCCCTGCCTGAAACTGGACTGTCACATCAACAGCATGGTTAAATCCTCGTTCTTTCATCTGAGGCGCCTGTCAAAAATCAAGCCCCTCCTTTCTAGACGCCACTTAGAGACCGTAATCCACGCTTTTATTACTTCACGCCTGGATTATTGTAACTCTCTTCTGATTGGAGTAAATAAGGCCTCGCTTTCTCGGTTGCAGCTGGTACAAAATGCTGCTGCACGATTTTTGACTGGTACAGGCAGACGTGAGCACATCACTCCAGTTTTAATGTCCCTTCATTGGCTTCCTGTCCAGTTTCGAATCCATTTTAAAGTTTTATTGTTTGTTTTTAAGTCTTTGAACGGTTTTAGTCCCTCTTATCTGTCTGAACTGCTTCAACTTTATGTGCCATCACGTGCTCTCAGATCCGCTGACCAGATGCTTTTAGCAGTCCCAAAAACCTTTTATAAGACCAGAGGAGACAGAGCATTTTCAGCTCTGGCTCCTAAATTGTGGAACGAGCTGCCACTGAAGGTCAGGCAGGCCCCATCAATATCTGTTTTTAAAACTCGTTTAAAAACACATATGTTTTCATTGGCTTTTAAACCAGAATGAGTTCACATCTCTGTTTTAGTGTTGTATTATTTTACTTGTGATGTACCGATATTTATATGATTGAGATTGATTGTTTTTATTGTTTTGTGCTTGTTTTTATTCTTGTACAGCACTTCGGACGGCTGCTGCTGTATTTTTAAGTGCTTTATAAATAAACTGGTATGGTATGGTATGGTATGTTGCTGGACTATCAGAGAATTTCAGAAGGATTTTCAACAAACACAACATCCCAGTACATTTCAAACCCAGCAGGACTCTCAGACAGAGACTGGTCCATCTTAAGGACCAAACACCTACACACAAACAGAGTGGTGTGGTTTATGCAGTCCAGTGCAGTGAGGACTGTCCAGACCTCTACATTGGAGAAACTAAACAGCCTCTTCACAGACGAATGTCTCAACATAGGAGAGCTACCTCCTCTGGACAAAACTCAGCTGTTCACCTCCACCCCA
>JBBPBX010011224.1:0-26297 GCA_038048925.1 Garcialebias charrua | reverse complement strand
AGCAGGTCTCTTCAGCTCCACACTCCCAGGAGAATGGCTTCCGACAGCCTTCTTTTCAAGGACATGTACAGAAGCCAGATAATATTCTTGTTTGTTATCCAATAGACCACAGTGTTCTTTTCCACTGCCGCCATCAAGTCTGTGGTGCTGTTTCATGGCCGAAAAAAAATCCAAGTAATATGTGGTTCCGCTCCGCTCCGCTCTATGAACTCCCATCTGTCCCTTGATTGATCCGGGGTGGCTGTAAACAAGTCCCAAAACGCACAGCAGGTCCGCGGTGATCCACCACCGCTCCAAGCGAGCGATTGAGCTCATACAACAGCTGGGATGAGGAGCTCACGGCCCGGTTCAGAGAATTTTGCTGATCAGGTAGTGCCGACAGCGCGCTGATAGCTGCCGAAGCCTCCCTCAGTTTCCAGTAACAAACAACTCCGCTTACGCCAAAAAACAGAGCAGTTGCTACCAATAATCCAATAATCCACAAATCCTCCACGTCTTCGACACTTAAGACGGTCAGACACATGGGCTGCCACTGACCCCACGAGTCCAGCACGTATCCAGCCGCGTGTGTGTCGGAGGGACAGACAGCTTCTCCTGGCACGGTCCGCTTCGTGGAAAAAATCTTATCCATTGAAGAAACAGCCCAATTTATTAATTCCATATTGGTTCGAGTGAGCGCTGAAGGGTCGCAGACGAGACGAAAAGCAAGCAGGGAGTAGGAAAAACTTAGGGAGGGAAGAGCAGAAAGATATGCGACCTGCCTTGCCGAGTGCCGGAAGAAGAAGGTGTGACTTAGACACCAGAAAATACTGTAAATAGTTTTGCCTTGTCGGGTCTTCCAAACGTGCGCACGCAGCGAGCGGATACCTTCATTTCTTTAAAATTTAACAAGATAAACACCTTAAAAATATATTTGTTTGCTGAAAATTATAGCAAAGATGTCTCTGAGCTGAACTTTTCCTTAATAAATGAACGTAATTGTCAAATCTGCTGAATTTAAATAGTTTCTCTTTGTCGGATCTTCCAAACATGCACGCGCAGTGAGCAGAAACCTGCATCTCTTTAAAATTTAACAAGATAAACACCTTAAAAATAAAAATAATCATAATAATAATAATGAATTTAATTTATAACGCACTTTTCATTAATAAAAATCTCAAAGTGCTACAAAGTGCAACAAAAGCAAAAATCAAATAAAACAAGTGATAAATAATAATATCAACCAAGATCAAGATAAAATCATGTGGAGGCAGAATAGGCTTGCTTAAAAAGAAAAGTCTTTAAGCCGTTTTTAAAGTCAACCAGTGACTGTGGAGCTCTCAGGTAGTCAGGGAGGGAGTTCCATAGGCGGGGGGCAGCCACACAGAATGCCCGGTCTCCCATGGTCCTTAATTTGGTTTGTGGAATGTGAAGTAGATTACTGTTCTGTGATCGTAGAGACCGGGTGGATGAATATGGTGCAAGAATGTCCTTTAGATAGTCAGGTGAAGTTCCGTGTAAGCATTGGTGTGTAATGAGAGCAGTTTTGTACTGAATAAAGCAGCTTTAACATTTCTACACGCCCACCTGCCCATAATGATGACAAAAACACCTATTTTTTTATTTTTTTATTTTATTAATTTTTTTATTCAAACCCGTTGAATTCTTCATTCTCTATGTCGCTGGTGAAGAGTTCTGCCAACTACCATGCTTCGACAGAGTGATTCCACTGCGGTCGGACACATGAGCTGGGAACACTCGGTGGACCCTCTGGAAGTGTCAGAGCTCCAGAGCGCAAGAGGCCGGGCTTGGATGGACCGGGTACGAGCAGAGCATGCTGCGGTCGGACATATGAGCTGGGAACGCTCGGTGCACATCCTGGAAGTGTCAGAGCTCCAGAGAGGAGGAGGCCGGGTTTGGACGGACCAAGTCCGATCAGAGGCGTCTGCGGTCGGACACATGAGCTGGGAACGCTTGGTGGACTCTCTCCCCTAGCGGCCGAAAGTGGTACTGCGCTCCTAGCGGCCGAAAGTGGTACTGCTCCATTTTTTCCGTCAGAATGAATGGAAACGGTCATATCTCAGCCAAAAATTGGTCTAAAAATATGGGGGAAAATCCAGAAACATGTCGCTTCGCCGTATAAGTCGCAGGACATGGTAATTAGGCAAAAAACTGCGACTTATATGCCGAAAAATACGGTAGCTGTGAACATGCTGCCCACCGCTGAAGGTAGGTCATGTTTTTGCCTCTTTCTGAGTGCTTTTCAGTCTATTAGCAAAATATCTCAGGACGCAGAGGACAATTTCTAATGAAACTATAAGTAATCTGTGGATGTACATCTACAGCTGACAAACTTTTGAAGTCAACCCCATTCAAGATGGCCGCCACAGCTAGGCGATCACAACAAAGGGAAATACGGTCACTTTTACAGATCTTGAGCTAAACTTTGACGTGTTATAGTCGAGAGTGATCTCAAACTCTGAGAGCAAGCCGATCACGCAAGTTCCGCTTTTAAAATCTTTGACTAGTGGTCAACGTCTTTCTGTTAGCAAAATCTCTCTATACAGGAAACCCTCGACCTACGTCACCCGCGACCTACGGCAACTCAGACTTACGATTTTATCATATTTAATAAAAATATGATAAAAAACAAAAAAAATTATTTTTATTTTTTATTTTTTTATTTTTAATGTTATTAATTTCATGTGTATAGCAATTTGTTGCAGCTGTGGTTGTTTTAAATGGCTTTATAAATAAAGTATAATTATTAATATTTCGTTTTTATTACAATTTGATCGTATTTACGCAACTTCCGGTCCCGTTCAGGGTTGCCTCATACGGATAAATTTGCTGGAAACACTCGGTCAACTCTGTGGACGTCTCAGGCCCGGAGGAGCAGCCGCCGATCGCCCCGTGATCGCTCCAACAACGCCGCCCGACATGCTAACGACAGCAGCTAACAGAGCAGCTAACACAGGCGAAGACACCGAGCCGACATGCCGCGGAGGGGCCATCTGCGGCCGGGAGCTCGCCGCAAATGTCCGCCTGGCAGTCGGGGGACACCGAGCTAACGCGGAGATACAAAGCCGACAGCCTTTTTGAATGAACTGACATGCTAACCAGTGCTGCTAATGGCGGGGCCTAACCGTAGCTAACGCCGAGCAGTTGTTTTGGATGGAGGAACATCGCGGAGAAACGGCTTTCAGTAAGTTTTTTTTTTTTCTGGCTCCAAATATATGAAGTTAAGAAGCTAACAGTCATTCTTTTAAACAGTTTTGACCACGTGTGTGCGTGTGGAGCGTAAGGAAGCTGGGGGAGCTCGCACCCGAGCTGATGCTAAAAGACGAAGGCAGGCTTTGACCAGCTCAAAGTAAGACATTATATTTTTTATTTATTGTACAGTACTGTATTCATTTACTGTACAGTTCTGTGCATGTTCATGGCCTAGTATGTCTGCTTGTTCAGTCTCATGCCATTAAATATGTGTGCGGCGCTCCGTTAGCGGTATAGCCGCGACCTATGTCAGAAACGCGGACCTACGACAGGCAGGTGTTTTTGGTCCGCGAGGTACGACAACATCGACCTAAGTCACACACGTAGGTCCCAATCCCTGACGTAACTCGAGGGCTTCCTGTAATCACTGATCTGATTTTGATGAAACTTTCAGCAAGTACCGGTATGTTTTGGATGAAAATCTACAACCGATTACCGTTTAGTCTAACCAAATCAAGATGGTTGCTACAGCTAGCTAAAAATCTAAAAATGTCTATAACTATAGATGGTGACTTGGAGTTTGTTGGGGTAGTAGCTGAGCATCATGTCCAACACATGATGAGCATTACATATTGTGCAACACTGTTGCTGAAAACTTTAGACTATTGGCTGGCTGTCTGTCAGTAAAATATCTCATAACTGACTGGACACTCATTAACATTTGGCATTAACTCAAGTCAAGATGGCCACACACAACATACAAATAAATGGTTGTTACTCAGTCAGTTTTACAGATTAGGGGTGCAGGAATAAATCGATTTTTTAAAGAATCTAGATTCTTAGTCCTGGCGATTTCAGAATCTATTCTAAAAGTCCCAAAATCGATTTTTTTTTTTTTTACATTAAAAACCAAAAGATAAAGAAAATAAAACCATATCTCATAAAAGAATACATAAAATGAAAGGTGGCATAAAGAAGAAGAAATCTGACCCGAACCAGTGACCACCAGGACCCAATAAAGATAAAGTGGTTAAAGATGATGGATAGATGGTTTTTGTTGAAAAGATGTACCAAACAAATCTTTTAAACAAAATCCATCCATACACATTTGAAACATGGATGAATGCAATATGATTTTGAAGTCTATTTTATTTTGAGTTAAATGTTTATGCAATACAGTAGGCTGAAATCTTTGTTTACGTTTGTATTTTGAATTATTTGTGATGGACTGGAGACATGTCCAGGGTGTCCCCTGCCTCTCGCACAGTGACTGCTGGATATAGGCACCAGTGACCTCCAGGACCCGATTAAAGCTGCTGCATTCTATTCATATACCCATCTGCTCACAATTCAGGCTGCTGTATTTATACTGTATTATTTGACATTATTAATGTTTGCTACAAGCATACATTATTGTTTTAAATAAATGTTTTATTTGTTTACATTATTGTTTAATCTTTTCATGATTTCAATTGAAAATCATTTCAGAATCGAAAATCGTTTCAGAATCGAAAATCGATTCTGAATCGAAAATCGATTCTGAATCGAAAATCGATCCTGGAATGAAAATTGTTTTAGAATCGAAAATCGATTTTTAATTGAATCGGTGCATCAAAAATCGGAATTGAATCGATTCTCCAGACACTGAGAGATTCGTACCCCTATTACAGATATTCAGAAACAATCTGGGGTGGTAGTAGCTGACAGTCGTCCTCAACACGTACTTTAAGCACGAACGGATCACATGAGCTCGCACATAACCTGATTTAAAAAGTTTGATCAAAAACGACTGCACCTCCAGTCCTCCCATCATGATGGTCTGGCATGAAAGACGGCAGGTGATGTTCCTTCAAGGAAAGCCAGTGAGTCAACATTTAAAAGTAAATGTGTCTGTTCTTGCTTCTGCATAGAGACGGAGCCTCGTTTTGAAATCAGATGCGAGCGCTGCTCTGACTGCTCTGGGTGACCCAAGAGCTGCAGACAGCAGTCAACAAAGCTGTTGCTCTAAATTCACCCAACACTGCACAGTAAAACACATGTTGTACCTGGACATCCTGCAGACACACTGGTCCTCCTGACGTCCTGCTCGTTCCCAGCTGACAGAGCTCTGTCTCTGCTGCTGCTGTCTGAAAACTTTTCCACAAGCAAGACTTTAGAAGGAAGAAACAATTACTTATATAAACAAGAAATATGAACAGGAGCAAAACAACATGTACCGGTATCTTCAAACCACTGAAATCTGAAGAATTAGCCAAAAATATACAATATAAAAAATACAATTGAGGGTTCATGATCCTTATGTCAGCGAGTCAGAGTTTCTTTATTTGTCATTCGCAACACGTGGTACATGTGGTGGAACAAAATTGTGTATGCAGGGTCCCAATTACATGATCCAACAATAAAAATGTAAAAGAAAAACAGTGGTGAATTTTGTGGTGAATCCTTTACAGTCAGGTTGTTACGGTGGCCCTGCGCGTTTGCACCCCTCGGCCACAGTAAGTTGTAACAAGTTGAAGCCAAATAAATTGGAATAAACATAAAATTAAATATTATTAAATTGTAAATTTACGGTACTTATATAGAACCTTTCTATTTTATGAAGATACTCAAAGCACTTTACAACACAATCTGTGTGCTCATTCATACAGCACTCTATCTATGTAAAGACTCCTCAGTGATTTATCACATTCATGCACTGATGGGACACACATCGGAGGCAATGAGGGTTCAGTGTCTTGCTCAGGGACACTTCAGCATGTGACTGCTGGTGGATTCAAACCACCAGCTCTTGCATTGGAGGATGACTCTAACTACACAGCCACAGTCGCCCAATAAAATAAATAAAATAAAATACGATAGAATAATACATAAAATTTAAATAGTTTAATTTCATTAAATAAATTAAATTCAACCAACAGTTTAAAAAAGAACAACATTTTTATTCTTACTTTAATATAGCAAGGATAGAAATATTTTCAGTTAAGATTAATAAAATTTTAAAAATCAAATGATTATTTGAGCAACAAATCTCAAAAATGTAAACTGCTGGAATGATTATTTTCATGCAACCATAAATGGTAATTCAAAAATCAGAAATAATTTTTTTTACAGCAGAATTGTTGATTTTGACCCAAGACACTCACTTTGTCCACGCTGCCTCGCAGAAGTCTCTCAGTCCTCCCTTGAACTTTTGCCAAAGTCTTCATTTTGACTCTCGTGCTCGTTCCTCCTCAGATCGCTCTATTGTTGCATCTTTTTCTTCTTTGATTTGACTCAGGTTTCCTCCCTTTAATTAAACATGTTTAATATTTTAAAGGCTAAGGTTAAATTTTGGGGCTGCAGAGAAGCTCGTTGTTTTCCAGCAGTTGTCAGTTGCATTCTTTCCTCTGATGGAGGAGGGGGTCAATCTGCCACGACAGGTTCAGCCATGCCCCTCACATGCTTCTTCAGTCTGTGGAAAACAAGCTGAAGTGCAACATGTTCATGAACTTGAACCTTTAAGGCTCTCTTTGAAAACACAAAGGGATTTTCAGATTTCATGACCACATCGTAAAACTAGTAAAACTAGAGAAATTGCATTTCCTGTGAAAATGCAGTGGGAATGCTTATTGCAGAAGAACTTGCTGAAAAACATCTGAGATTAGCTAAAATAATTTAAAAATATATATTAAAAAAAACATGTTGAAATGTAGCTGAAATGGAAGAACACGGCAAGCTTAAATTAGCAGAAGAAATCAGAGCACATTTTTTGCTGAAATTTGTTTAAATATTCAAAACTTAGCAGAAAAATTAGGAAAGTACCTAAAAAAAGCTGAAATTAGCTAAAAGAATGTCTGAAAGGTATCTGAAAGACAGAAAGAAGCTTAAACTACCAGAAGAAATAAGAAAAAGCTGAAATGAGCTAAAAAAACGTGGAAGTAGCTAAAAAGGCCAAAATGAGCATAAAACAGCTGAAATAGCAGAAATAGATGAAACTAGCATAATTAAGCTGAAAGGAGCATAACAAGCTTAAATTATCAAAAGGAAGTTAATTAGTCTTAACGTACTGTAGCAGAAATTACCACGACAAGTGTAAATTTATCTTAAAACAACTGAAAATTGCTGAAAAATGCTAAAAATGTACAAGGCTGAAAAGCTGTAAGTGGTCTCCAGCTACAAGCACTTGGATGTGCACCTGAATATCGACCTCAGCTGGGGCAACAACATCTCCAGCCTGATCAAGAAAGCTCATCAGAAACTCTACTTCCTCAGGAGGCTGAGACGAGCTGGACTGGGAAGCCCAGTCCTCACCTCCTTCTACAGGTGTGCAGTGGAGAGCATCCTGTGCTCCAGCATCAATGTGTGGCATGGAGGCTGCACAGCTGCAGAAAGAAAAGCTTTGCAGAGAGTGGTGAAGGCTGCACAGAAGTCTGTTGGAGTCAAAGGAGCATTAACCACTAGACTGAGGAACAGCTTCTACCCTGAGGCTGTTAAACTCATGAATATCTAACCAGGGTAATCACTGTGAAAAATCACCACCATGTTGCTGCTGATTTGTTTCATGTTGCTGTTCATGCGTGCTCATCTGCTCATACAGACTCATGTTCATGCTGCTGTGACATATTGTTTTTGTGCTATTAGTGCTTAGTGTATTTTTAGTTGATGTTTTTCTTGGTTCATATCTTAGATGTTATTACTGTTTGTCTTTTACATTTTATTGTTGGATGTAACTGGGACCCTGTGTACATAATTTTGTTCCACCACATGTACCACATGTGGTGCGAATGACAATAAAGAATCTCTGACTCTGTTCGAACAAGCTTGAATTAGAAGAGTAAATCAGAAGAACACAGGTTTGCCCACTTTCGCTGAAAGAAGCAGAAATTGGCACAAAAAAGAAATTATCTGAAAAAAGCTGAAATGTGCAACAACAACAAAAAAACTGCTGAAAAGTAGCTAAAAAGGCAGAAATAAGCTTAAATTCCCAGAAGCAGATGGAGAGAGCACATTTTTGCTGAATTAAGCTGAAAACAGTTTAAATTAGTGCAAAAATGTGGAATTAGCCACAAAATAAATTAAAAACACCTAAAATTAGAATAAAAACAGTTAAATACTAGCTGAAATAGCAGAAAAAGCTGAAACTTGCATAAATGAAAGGAGCATAACATGCTGAAATCATCAGAAAGAAGTTTGGATGCACAAAATGTTGTATTTAGCTGAAAGAATCTGAGAGGAGCACAAAACTACTGAAAACCATGAAGTAGCTGAACAAAGTTTAAATTTGCACAAGGAAGCTGAAGCAGAACAAAATGTGAAAGGAGCAGTAAAAGTTGTGAACAGATTTGAAGGATGTAAAATGAGCTCAATTAATTTCCTTTGAAAAGAAAAATGGCAGAAAGGCTAAATATATCAAAAAAGCTAAAGTTGCACCAATACCAGAAAGTCTTAGCACCCTTCTCCATGAACATTTTGATTCATGATTTATTGAAATAGCACCAAAAGTTGTGAAATGATAGATGCCATTTACGATAAACGCCTGCAAAATATATCATGTTTTGTTTACATTTTCACTGTAACTATATTTAAAAAATAAGCAATAGTTCACTCGGTTTGGAAAGACTAAAAAGTCTTTATTTCATTGGACTCTTTGTTTTAAGTTTTTCTGTATTTCTACAAGGATTGTATCACTGCTTTAAATCTGGAGAGCCCCACTGTCAAAAACAAAAAAAGTAAAAAAGGACATGAGAAAACTCCTTAATTTGGATCAGTTAGGGTAAAAATAAAAATAAACAAAGAGGGATTCTAATGAAATGTTGAAAATGAACAGAGCAGGAAGTAATCCTCTCATTAAGCTGCTGTAAGTGGGATGAGCTCAGCATAGATGAGCAAACAATGTCCCTGTGAAGACGCTGTGAGGACACTCAGGTGGACATGCAGGATGGACACGTTTGTTTCCACGTCTGAAAGGAAACTGTCTGCTCTGGAATCATGATGAAGGAAACGAGAAGTCATTTTGATGCAAGGACAGACGGGTGACTCTGGAACATGTAAACCGGACCAATCTCTCCGGCCAAACATTTATTGGTAAGTTTATCTACTTTTTGTGCACGTTTACCTTTTAGTTTGCATTTAATGACAACATTATGAGGATGGTAGATGCAGCAGTTGTGCCTTAGATAATAGAACATCTGCTTGTAACTCCACCTTTTGCTGATATGTCCAAAACACAACTTATATTGGAGTTTAAAAGTGAGAAGTCACTTTGAGAACCTGACACCGGATTCATAAATCAGTCAAAATGATTTGTGACACACGTGACCAACATGATTCAGATGGGGGCTGTACGTGTTTAATGCTGATCCACTTAACTCCTCTGTAAAAAAGCTCCTTGAGCTCGTGAAGCCACAACTCTGAGCCTCAATGCAACACTTTAATCTCCGTCGAGTCCTGCTGCTCTTTGCTCAGCTGTCAACAAGTAAAACCTCCATGTTTCAGAGCAACTAATCAGAGACCCCATGATTTTCTGCACTCTTCCCATTTAATTATTGATGGCAGGAGATATTTCTTTCTTTTAGCAAAATATCTCATGAAGCACTGTTACAGATTTTGATCAAACAGACAATTGTACAAGTATTGAGGATTTTCTAACTTTTCAGTCCTGTCCAATTCAAGATGGCCACTACAGCTAATGAGTCGACCGATACTGAGCTCAAATATGCTGTGGTAGTAGTTGAGCAATGTTCCTATTAAATGCAACACATTGCACAGTCTCTTTGCCTGAAACTTTGGCCTGTTAGCAAAATGAACAACTTGAAACATTTTAAAGAGACTTTCAGAAAAGCAATCCATGGCTATACACGTACATCTGAATAACTTTTGGAGTTTACGCAATTCAAGATGGCTGCCAGAGCTAATCAACCTTAGCAAACACAAAATAACTTTAAGTGAATGTTTCGGATGTTGAGCTCAAATTTGGCGTGATAGTAGCTAAGAGTTATTCACAACACGCAACCTGAATGTGACATGGTGTGACCTCACATAACATTAATTTGAAGGTTTGACCAAAGTTACATGTCATAGAAAGTGGCAGGATCTATGCGTTACTGTGAGAAATGCCAGGCCTGTAATAATTTAACGTATTTTTTCATTCAACCTTTATTTAGTCAGGTAAATCTCATTGAGCCTCATGGACTCATTTACAAGAGCGACCTGCTAATTAAAGAATGATGAACAGCAATGGTAGAATTTCCTTAAACAATCAACAATAGAAAAAACATAAGAGAGAAATACAGATTTTTTTTTATTTTTACAAAGTATCAAAAACTAGCTAAATATTATAAGGTAGATGTAAAAAAATCAAAAACAGGAACATGTCTGCATTGGTTTTTGTCAGGATTCCAACAGATTCTTAAAACCATTTAGAGAGGTCAAGACCGAGAGCTTCGTCTTTTTGTAAGATATTCCAGGAAGCAGGAGCGGAGTAGGAGAAGGACCTTTTTCCAAGTTCAGTCCTCACTGACAGAACACTGCAGGTAATCATGTCCTGAGAGCGCACGCTGTAACTGCACTCACGCAAAGACATGTAGGAGATGTATGAGGGCAGCAGACTAAGAAGTGATTTAAAGATGAAAATGTACCAATGGAAAAGTCTGCGTGAAGTTAATGATGTCCAGTGAACCAGTAAATATATAATGATGTATAATGATGGTTATAATATAACCATATACAGTATAATGATGGTTAATTATTCTGGCTTCACCAGAAAACGAGTTCTGCACCTTGATGTAATACGTTTCATCAAACAGATCTGTGATATTCCTGTAGATGTAAACAGAAGACATACAGGCTGAGTCCAAGCTCACTTGTTCTCCTGGAGGATGGCCGCTAACGGAGAGGACCCCCACCTGGGCTCAGGCCCTGATGATGATGATGATGACTCTGCTTCACCAGGACGGGACGGTGACTCTGACAGCATCCTCTCCGACGACTCGGTGCTTCCACCCTACACACGGGAGACACCGAACAGGGGCGAAGCATCGTCTCTGTATCAGGCATGCGCCTGCAACAACCGCAGCTCTCTGAGGAGCGCTCTGCAGAGGGGGGTCACGAAAGACGAGGTGATGGAGCTGGACAACAACGGCAAGGTCAGAGTTCCATTTAATACCCAGGCAACTATTTGATACTTGAGCATTATAAACATTATTGACTTTTATCATTGACTGTAACCATCAGAACGGCCTGATGGTGGCGTGCTCCTATGGCTTCATAGATATGGTTTATGAACTTCACAACTGTCCCTTTCTGGACATAAATCAACAGGACAGTGAAGGCAACACAGCTCTGATGATCGCATCTCAAGCAGGTGAGTCATCTCTTGAAACTTGAGTACTGTGTACTTTCAGAACGTGGTGGTGAACTGTGTTCTTCCTGCAGGTCACATCAGCACGGTGATGTATCTCCTGAACTACTACCCCGGCATAGACATGGAAATGAAGGACTGTCGAGGGTTCACGGCTCTCATCAAAGCCGCCATGACCGGCCGCTGTGACGTTGTAGCAGCTCTCGTTATGGCTGGTATGTGAGAACATGATACCTACAGGTACTTTATGATGAGATTTATTTATCGGACTCATAAATGATGGTGCATTGGATACAAGTTTAATAGTTTTATTTAATAAAACTTTACGCAGACTCTTACGGCTCTAAATGGATCTCAGATTTGATCTGTATCTGAAGTCAGCAAACTCTGGCGATGAGTTAATGGGGATGATTTTCTTGGGTTTTGCATCTTTCATTGCAGTGTTTTTAACATTAAAAACACATAAGTGTGTGAGACAGCTAAATCCGATTATAGGTATTTAAGATTCCACACTACTGGGATTGTGCAAACTGGGCAAATGTTTTTTTATTTTATTTTATAGAACCATAATTACTGCAATTAAGATGCTTTTCCAAAAAGTGAATCTTTCAGACTTTAAAAAGCCAATTAATTTGCTCTAAAAAAAAAAAAGAAGTTGAATTAACCTTTCTGTCCTTTTATTCATCTACATTTCATTCCAGGGGCGGACCTAGATGCAGCAGACTCCGCTCGTGGAGCATGCGCCCTAGACTGGGCTTTAAAAACAGGCCGTTTTGAGGTCATCCAGCGTCTCCGCCGCCTCGCGATGCGTCCAAAAGCTGGACAGTTCTGTGAAAGTTACGTTCCCGAGTGGCCTGAGCTCAAGGACAGGGTGGCCAAGGCCACAGCGCAGAAGAGTCCAGCAGAAAAGTTCACACTGCGAATCAAAAGCACATTTGGGTTCAGCTTTCCGCAGGATCCCCAGGACAACAGGGTCATGGACCACATGGTGCGCATGACCACCAGCATCCACAGTCCTCTGGTTTCTACCGGATGTCGCCCACTCTGCCCCACCAGCCCACCAGAGATAGGGAAGAGGAGGCTTACTGTGCAAGAGCTGATGAAGAAACACCCTCAGAAGGAGCTAGAAGTAAACTCGGTGTGCCACAGCAACGGCTGCATGAAAAACGTCACCCCTCCAGTCCGCTCTGGTGAGACGGTCGCTGCGTTGCGCTGCCCTGACGCCGATCGCAGAGGGAGCATTCTCTCCTTGACCTCTGCGTTATTTCCTCGCAGTGTAGCAAGACGAAACAGTGTCTCCCCCTCTGGATCTATCCCGGACATCAGCGTGGACAGGCCTTCAGATTCAACGCCAAAGAAAGAAAAGAAAAGAAAGAACAAAGGAAAGGGCAAACTGGAACCCCCCAAGTGGACATACAAGAAGCAACGAGAAGAGAAAAAGAAGAACGTGTAATGGTTACTGGTTGTTAATAAGAATATTGCAGTCAGACGCTGAACGTGCAAAAAGCAGGAGTGCAAGTACTGACTGGGGTTATCAGCAAACTGGAACAGATGATTATGAACTAACAGGCTGAACAGAAACTGAGGGAAACCCATGGCAATGGAGAAAAATTCATCTAAAACGACCAGGTTGAACAAGTGATAGAAACGAGAGACATTCACAGACTCCCTCAGACTGAGGACCAGAATCAGGCAGGTGAGAAGCATCATAGGAGCCAAGATGGTGTAGTGGCAGGGCTTTCGACTTGGGACCCGAAGGACGCGGGTTCGCGCCCCGGCCACTACACACCTTGGGGTGTCTATGAGTGCACACCTAATTCTCCAGCTCCCCGGGCGCTTTCTGGCTGCTCACTGCACCACCTGGTGGTGGTTGGGTTAAATGCAGAGACAAATTTCGTCTGTGTATGGGAAACATACACAGATGACAGACAAAGACATTATTATTATTATCATCCAGGACCCTCACATACTTGAAACAAAAGGAACATGGCCAGAAGGATTGGAGACCAGACCCCCTCAGACCAAGAAGTGGGGGCTGTGGTAGCAGCTGAAACCTGCAGGGACCATTGCACCAGTCTTCTGACTATTGTTTATTGCTTGGATGTAGACTGCAGTGTTTTTCAGGTATAGAACATTTTAGACTTGTGACTTGTGTGCAGAATAGATACTGTATTTCCATCAGGGAGGAAAAAAAAAAACTGTTTACGCCTCAAGTCCAGTGTCGCAGCCAAACCTCCCCCCATCTTCTTGGTGTCCAGGAAGCTGTCCATCTCCTGAACCCTCACCTGGCTGTATGCTGGGTCCAAGCCTGGTCAGCTCCTACTGTAACGATAGGTTTGATTGATAATCTGCTGCACTTTAAACAGAAGACAGAACAGAGTGAAAGTAATGTTTGAGGCGCCATGAATGGACTAAAAGCAGACATAGTCCAGATTTAGTTTACTTTTATGCTCAGTGATAAGACTTCTGTTTTTTGGGTTGATTGTAAGAATTAATGAGACCAAACAGGTTGAAAAGTATGTTTGTTTGTTTTTAAATTGTAACTTTTAAAGTGTCATTTGTATTTATATGCTATTAAATTTAGTTTTAAATTTTTTTTAAAGCTCAACAGTGTAAATGAGAAAACTAAGTTGTGGTATTGAATAAATGTACTGTATAAAAGGTAAAGGATTTGATCAAATTTTAAAACCAGTAAACAATGGCCTCGTACATTTCACATGATTAAGGTTATGGTTTGTTGAAATATTTCATATTTTATCCCCCCAAAAAAACTCCTTCAGTCTAATAAAAGATGAAATGTTTAAACAAAGAAGAATCTGTCCTGACTGGATTGATCCACCTGGATTATTGAGCAACATTTCATTTTTCAACCATTAGGTGGCAGCACCGAGCAATGAAAGTGTAAAAACCATTTCATCATGCTGAGCAGTAGCCTGGTTAAAACCAGACCCTTGTCCTTCACTTCGCTTTGTACTAGTCCAAAGCGAAGTGAAGGACAAGGGTCTGGTTTTAACCAGGCTAGCTGAGCAGTGATGAATTATTTTACCTATGTTTTGACCTTTAAATTATGTAACCATTTTTAAAAATGGGTCATAATCTTTACAGCAGTTATATAAAGCCAAAGAGACAAACCCAGTTTAAAACAAAAATTAAATCCTAGTAAGATAATTATTAAAATGGGCTTAATAATAATAATAATAATAATAATAATGAATTTAATATGTAACACACTTTTCATTAACAAAAATCTCAACGTGCTACAAGGTGCAACTAAAATCAATGATCAAATAAAAACAAGTGATAAAATCAAGTAAAATCAATGATAAAATAACAAAAAAACAGTAATAAAAATCAACTAAAAACAATGATATCAACTAAAATCAGAGATAAAATCATATAATGACATCACATGGTTGCTTCATTCAGGTATTTTCACCTCTTTCAGCGAACTTACTATCAGTGCTGACACTATCAGCAGCTAATACTGGGATTTTTATTTGGAAGCCACCACTGCTGTAACTTTTAGTGTCCAATCTAATAACCGTGTTGTTTGTTTACAGTGTTTTTATGCTTAAAGGGCCTGTTTCTTCAGCTGCAAGCAAATTATTTCAGGTACTGTTTGTGTATAGTTTATTTTCTGGTGAACATGAAAGGCCAGCTGCTTCGCTGCTGCCCACACATCATTTAAAACAAACAGTTCTCAGAAGGATCTCCAGTCGCTGCCCCCCAGGTTTGTGTAAGACCACACCACTGAACGGTGTTTACACAAACCACAGCAGGCTGCGGTGCTGTTATTCTTCTGTGCAGAATTTTTCTCCTCTGACCTCTGGGAGAAAAGCTGAAAGTAAAACCCAATAAAGTTACATTTAAAGGAGACCAAATATTGGTCCTATAAATTTTTATGGTATGTCTGTGGGCTATCCAGACCATGTTCATTCAATTTAATGCACAAAATAATTCTTAGATAATAAAATATCCCCTTTCTAGTTGTGCCTTTTCTGACTTCCGTTCTGAACAAGCTGTTTATGATAATGAGCTCTGAAGGCCACGCCCTTCAAAAATCTGTTTATATTTACTCCGCCCTCCAAAGGGGACCCTGAGTCAGACCCAGAGGCAGACGCCATTTTGGGCAGGGCAAATGAGGCGCTGACGCGTCGCGTAGGCCGCTGAGAAACATCCATAAGTTCACCCTCCATGTTAAAAACTCTTCGTCTGACTCTTCGAAAACAAGCAATAAGGCTGCAGAGTAACACACTGGCTGCTAACTGCTATACACGCTCTCTCTAGCGGGGACCGCTTTTTTTGACGGACCACATCCGGCGCGGAACGGATATGGTCCGTGAGCAGTCGTCCGGTTGATTTAAGAGCCCGTAAATAAGTTTTTTCGTTTTTACTGATAGATAATTAGTTATTAGCGGTACTGCATTTTAACAACGAAACATCGAACTCTGAGATGAACTCAGGAAAAACAACCGTGACGTCTTTTATACTGAAGTGGGTGGAGCATCACCAGGGGTTGCTAGGTGAGGGGCTGGACTCTGGTTGGGGTGGGTTGTCCTGGCGCTTTTGAAAACGAGACATTTATATCACTGAAAAATAAATATACTTAAGAGTAAATATACCACTGGGTGCATTTTTTTGGCCCTAGGACTGTTTTTTTAAGAAGTACATAACCAAAGTTGAGTAAAAAAAACATTAAAAAGTGAATTTTGCATCTTTGGTCCCCTTTAAAGTTTTACACAACCTGAATAATAAATGTAAATACAGTAGTGGGGTGTCAAAACCTTTTCATGGGTCAAAATGGTCAAGATGAACGTCTCTGCAGGTAACAAAAAATTTAATTTACGATCAAAAAAATGTTAAAGCTTACATCCAAACCATATTCCAAAAAAGTTGGGACACTAAACAAATTGTGAATAAAAACTGAATGCAATGATGTGGAGGTGCCAACATCTAATATTTTATTCAGAATAGAACACAAATCACAGATCAAAAGTTTAAACTGAGAGAATGTATCATTTTAAGGGAAAAATATGTTGTTTCAAAATTTCATGGCATCAACAAATCCCCAAAAAGTTGAGACAAGTCCATTTTTACCACTGTGTGGCATCCCCCCTTCTTCTTACAACACTCAACAGACGTCTGGGGACAGAGACCAGTTTCTCAAGTTTAGAAATAGGAATGCTCTCCCATTCATGTCTAATACAGGCCTCTAACTGTTCAATCGTCTTGGGCCTTCTTTGTCGCACCTTCCTCTTTATGATGCACCAAATGTTCTCTATAGGTGAAAGATCTGGACTGCAGGCTGGACATTTCAGTACCCGGATCCTTCTCCTACGTAGCCATGATGTTGTGATTGCTGCAGAATGTGGTCTGGCATTATCTTGTTGAAAAATGCAGGGTCTTCCCTGAAAGAGATGACGTCTAGATGGGAGCATATGTTGTTCTAGAACCTGAACATAGTTCTCTGCATTAATGGTGCCTTTCCAGACATGCAAGCTGCCCATGCCACAAGCGCTCATGCAACCCCATACCATCAGTGATGCAGGCTTCTGAACGGAGCGTTGATAACAACTTGGGCTATCCTTGTCCTCTCTGGTCCGGATGACATGGCGTCCCAGTGTTCCATAAAGAACTTCAAATCGTGACTCATCTGACCACAGAACAGTCTTCCATTTTGCCACACTCCATTTTAAATGACCCCTGGCCCAGTGCAAACGTCTGAGCTTGTGGAGCTTGCTTAGAAATGGCTTCCTCTTTGCACTGTAGAGTTTCAGCTGGCAACGGCGGATGGCACGGTGGATTGTGTTCACTGACAATGCTTTCTGGAAGTATTCCTGAGCCCATTCTGTTATTTCCTTGACAGTGGCATTCCTGTTTGAGGTGCAGTGACGTTTAAGGGCCCGGAGATCACGAGCATCCAGTAGAGTTTTACGGCCTTGACCCTTACGCACAGCGATTGTTCCAGATTCTCTGAATCTTTTGATGATGTTATGCACGGTTGATGATGATAACTTAAAGGTCCACTGACATGATGTTTGAACTATGCATAAAATTGCTCAATTTATATATGTTGTATCATTCAATATGTTCGTTTGTACAAACAAACTTATAAATCAATTTAATTTTGATTTTAAAGTGATTTTAAACTTCACGCCGTGTTTATTCACGGGAAATCCGATTACACGCGAATGCAACATCTGTGACGTAGTATCAGGCAGAGGGCTCTGGTATGCTTTTACATATTAATGACGGACCCGACGAATTTATAAATTTAAGTGAAGATTTGAGCCATTTGTCTTCAGTTTGGGAAGCAGAAAGTTAGATGAACAAGAAACAGCAGGTTCTAATTTAGGTCTGCACCCATATTTATTTGAGTTTTACCTTTTCAGGAAGCGAGGGGGCTCCGAGGTGGGGGGGGGCAGCTTTATTTATTCCATTCTAGATGAAGTATTTCTTCTTTTGGGAAAGTGAAAAGGCTCACTTGTTCATTGATGATATTAGAACACCCAAATGCGACACAACGTAACGGCATTTTTCAAGTTTAAAGAAAAATAATAGGCAATCTGCAGGCGATCTCCAGACACACGCAGACTGCCTCTGCCCGATACGACGTCACAGATGTTGCATTCGCGTGTAATCGGATTTCCCGTGCATAAACACGGCGCGAATTTTAAAATCACTTTAAAATCAAAATTAAATTGATTTATCATTTTGCTTGTACAAACTAACATAGTTGAATGATACAACATATACATATATTGAGCAATTTTATGCATAGTTCAAACATCATGTCAGTGGATCTTTAAAAGTCTTTGCTATTTTACGCTGGGTAACACCATTCTGGTATTGCTGCACTATCTTTCTGCGCAACAATGGTGGAATTGGTGATCCTCTTACCATCTTGGCTTCTGAGAGACACTGACACTCTGAGAAGCTCTTTTTATACCCAATCATGTTGTCAGTTGACCTAATTAGTGTTAATTGGTCTTCCAGCTGTTCGTTATATGCTCAATTTCCTTTTTTCAGCCACTTATTGCTACTTGTCCCAACTTTTTTGGGATTTGTTGACACTGAGAAATTTTGAATCAACATACCTGTAGTTTTCCTTTAAAATTTTATATTTACCTGTACTCAGATTAAACTTTTGATCTGTCTGTCTGTCTGCAGCTAGAAACCTGGAACAAGCCTCCACAAGTGAGACAGCATTGCAGGTGACTAATGCTAATACTGTAAATAACTTTTGACACTTTTCATTTACCGGTAATATAAGTTAAAGTGCTATGCATATCATATGGCTGTTACTGAATACGTGTCACCAGCTCGTACAGCTGTTGCACAATTTTTGTAGCAAATAAGCCTAAATAAGAGGCTATGTTCTGACAAAGGAAAGTATTTACAATATCTGCATCGGTTATTGGCCAAATAAGTTTTAACATATCGGCATATCGGCCAAAAATCCAATATTGTGCATCCCTATTTTAGATAATTAATTTTAGTCTATTCTCAAAAACAAAAGTGTATTTTGAGCACCTGTTCTTAAAAACAGTCATTAAAAACGGGGTTGATCACCCTTTTGGACCATGGATGGCCCTAAAGCATGATCGAAGTACCGCTGGCAGTCGTAATAGCAGATCACGGATTTGAAGAGGAACTAATGAAGTTGATCAACTTGTATGTAGATTATACTTTATATCCCTTTAAATTCCCATCCACCGATCATTAAATCAACTCCAATTTAATTTTTTAATCACTTACTATACTTCGCCAAGTTTTATGAATGATTATTCAAAAGTCTACTTTTGGTAGAAGTCAGTCAAGGTTTGTGGTGCTTTGTACCGTGAAATGGAAAACAAAACAAGGACAAAAAAGAAGTACCGTAAATATAGCAAAATGTTTGTGTTGTATGTCATGCTGCTCATTTTGAAAACTTATTTTTAATGTTTTGCCGTTAAACCTAAAAATCTTGTAACAAAAAAAAAAAGGTACCACCATTAAATTTGCAGGTCTCCATGTGATTCAAACTTTTAAGCCTTGTAGTTGTGGGCCATAAAATAAAAAAAAATCACCCCAAGGGCCGCAAATGGCCCGCAGGCCGCACTTTGAACACCCCTGAGCTATATGTAGACATTGTAACTGTACAAGAAGTTACTTTTCTACATGGTCAGTTTTACTTTATTTCTTTTCCAGTCCCTAACATTTGCTTTTACAGTAGCTTTAACAACACGTTTATAGAAGACGATATCAAAGTTTACAAAAAACTTTTAAGAGTTCAAAAAGTGGTTTATGCAATCCTACAGTGGAAAGATTTGTTTGTTTGTTTGTTTGTTTATTCATTCATTTCATTTCAATTAAAACAAGACATATTCAAAACAATTAAACAAAATAACTATAAAATGAAAGGCAGCAGAAGAATAAATTCTTATCATTTCTGCCCCTTCTTAACTATATCAAATCAAAACAATCAATTCAAAAAATACATAATACAATAAACCACAAAATTATCACAATTTTTCAATATAATTTCTAAATATCAGCAAAACTTATATATATCTCATCAGCAAAACATTCTTTATCTTTTTCTTGAATACAACTAATGATTTCTCCTTTTTTACATCATCGTCCAAACTATTCCATAAACTAATTCCCTTCATTAACGTAGACCTACCCTTTAAACTTGTTCTATACCTCTTCTTAACAAAAATATCTGTTCCCTTTAAATTATAACAACTATTTCTTTTAACAAAATTCACTTGTATGTAGCAATAAAGCAAAAATAAGCCCACCAGTTCTTTAGTGAATGTTTGTTTGAGAATGAAAACAGTTACTGGACGAAAGTAAAAATGTTTCAAGGACTTTTATTGGTCATCTTTTAAATTAAAATGTCAATGTGTACTAAAAACTGCATTTACATGAACATTTTGTTGTACAAAAGCAAAACACAGAATGTTGCTCACAACTAATGCTGGTGTTTAGTGAGATTTAGGAATATGACTCTAAACTCGGTGAATAAAATGCTAAGTAATAAACATTAAAATATTAGATGTTCTGATTGTCGTCACTGACTGTAACTAAACAAAACATAACGATGATAACGCGAGAAAAACGCAGTGAGATAAATTGTTGAATTAAACTTTATGCAATAAACTTGTTTTCCAGAACTGAAATAAGAAGTAAATCTCTCGCATGGCACTGAAACCTAAAATATGCGCCAGAAGCAGAAAAGATAAATTAAAACAATCCATTTTACGCTGAGTTTAGACATAACACAAAATGTCAACGAACAAACATGAGAATCAAATAAAACGCAGAAGAATGATAATTTTCTTTGACCAGGTCTGTCTGTTTCTGGAAAGTTTTCTCCCAGGTTGTCACTGTGCTGTTTGTCTTCACAACAGCATGAATAACAAAAGGAAAAGCAAACATTCAGCTGTTTTAAGGGGGAAAAAACAAGCCTGGAAGCTAAAACGTGCAAAAATCTCAAGAACAATTCAGACGGCGGTCATACGCTTTTCATGTCATAGTTTTAAAAATAACTAAAATGACTTTCCAAGGTGTTTCGTTCTAACAGCACATTAAACTAAATTAATAAATACCTGAGTAACTAATCAATGTCTTTGCAAGCTGGAAGAATACAAACATTTGAAAGTTTAATCTTACCCAACTGAATTGCATAAACAAACTAAATGAACAAGAAATAAAAAATAACTTGAGATAATTCAAATACTGTATTTACAGCAGGAGCCTTTATGAAAACATCTGCAGTGCAACAACTCTGTTCACGTCACAGTCTGATGTTGCGCCGAGACTAAACTTTTTGTTTGTAGGTTTCAACCTTCACAAGAAAACAAAATGCTGGCAACGTGAGCTAAAAGGGATTTCACTGCATAAGGTAGTTAAGAAGCATGCCTGTAATCACACAACACAGATTACGAGGAGGTGGAACGATGCTGGATTACCCTGAATGGCCACAACAACTCTTCAGAGGCTTCTGTTGTCAAATCTCTTCGAACCTTAGGTTATCTGGAATTTGGCTCAATTTAAAGAAGATTCTGCATTTCCTCTCCTGCTACAAATATTAGCTGCTGTATTGCTATAAAAAAAGACTTCACATCTTCTCCAGAGAAGTCTTCACAAGTAGGTTGCAGGAGATGAGAAGAATCTCCATTGTGCTTTTGTAATTTTGTTTCTCCCACATGCTTGTTTTGCTCCCTTTTACAAACTCAACAGAAAAGTTATTCAGAAATCCTCCCTCAATTTGTGTCTGTGGGGAATAAAATGTTTCCAGTATAAAACTGCTATAAGCATAATGTTGCTGCTTGTATTAAAACGGTGCAAGTTTCTCAAGTTTTGGACTGTATTTACCCTCCTCTCCATTGGTGAGCACAAGGGCCTGGAGGATATCTGAAAGGGAAACGATTCCCTTCACTACTTCATGCTCGTCCACCATGACTAGTCTGTGCACCTGAAGGAGACGGAGGAAAACACACATTTCAGTCACTCTCTGCTCTGTTAAACACTGGAGAAAAACACAAGATGAAATGTGCACACATTTCTTCTTAGATACTAAAGGTCAATAAGACTTTGTTAGGTGTATTAAGAAACAAAAGTCATTTAGTGTTAATTTAAATTATATTCTGACTTCACAAATTAAAATCTTCACTGATCACAAAACTAGAAAAAAGAGACACTGGTCAGTCTTTTAAATTGGGCTTGATAAGGAACATAAAAAGAATATTAATTAAATTTAGGTTATAATTCCTCTCAAGTTTGAGGCAAACCATAAGTGACGTGACAATTAGACACTTTTCACAGTTAAATTACTGTGAAAAACAAAGTTACAGTATATTCTATCCACTGCATGAAACAAAAGCTGTTATTTTTGCACTGAAGGCGCCGCAGTTACTCATAAATCTGGAGTGACAATACTTTCTTTACTAATATTTCTTTACTGAGAAAAATCCTGAGTCATGTTTCAACAAGCAACATAATTTATTTTTTAGTTTTTTTTTATTAGATCACTTCCATCAACTCCACACAGCAGGAAGAGTGAAGCACCCATCATGATGCAAACAGCCAAAACTCAATCAGCTGTTTCTCTCTTTACTGTATTTAAAGCTTGGTGCTGTCAGTTTTATAGCCTCCATGTAAACACTACAGTCAACAAACATAAAAAAGGTGAACTGTGTCCACCTACGACTGTTTTTACATTAGTAATAATCAGAACTGATAACTGTAGGCATTTTGTACCTTTCACCATTGAGTACCGTAAATTCCGGGATATAGGTCGTGGTTTTTTGCCTAATTTGCATGCCCTGCGACCTATAGAGAGGTGAGACCTGTTTATGGATTTTCCCCCATATTTTTAGACCAATTTTTGGCTCAGATATGACCGTTTTTCATTTTGGCAAAAAATGGTGCAGTACCACTTTTTTCCGCTAGGGGACACTTCCAGAGAGTCCACCGACCGTTTCCAGCTCATGTGTCCGAAAAAAGCCTCCTCTGCTCGGACTGACTCTGTCGCTGCCCGGCCTCCTGCTCTGGAGGTAACTTCTGTTTGCTGTGTTTGTTTGTGTTTGTAAGCAAGATAAGTCAAGAACCACAGGACATATTTTTATCAAACTTAAAGAATGTAATCACTGTATGGACATTTACAACTGACTAGCTTTATGAGATGTTTAGAGCTAAAAAAAAAATCTATCTTTTAGCATCGTTCTTTGTTGTTAGCGGTAGCTACCAAAACGGATACTATTAGTCTAAATAGCTCATAAACCACACTGTGGATTTTCTTTCAGCTTACAGAATGTAATTATTTGGGTTTCATTTACAAACTGTTGACCTGTATGAGACATCTGAGATAAAATTTGTTGTTTTATAGACGTAATCGTGTTGTGTTAGATTCAGTTATTTTCCTGCTACTATTTGTCTAAATAGCTCATAAACCACTCGGCGGATTTTCTTTCAGCTTACAGAATGTAATTATTTGGGTTTCATTTATAAACTGTTGACCTGTATGAGACATTTGAGATAAAATTCGATTGATTTATAATTTATTTTCGCAGTGCACGCGACCGTTTGAAAGACGTCAAAGTGAAACAATTTAAATCCAGCAGATTTGACCATTTTGTGAATTTATTAAGGAACAGTTAAGCTCAGGAACCCTTGTGCTATAATGTCAGCTATAATTTTTAGCAAACAAATAATTGTTTTTACCGTGTTAATCTTCTTAAAGCCTTGCTGTGCGCTCCTGTGGCAGACATTTGCAGCAGATCTAAACACTCTGTCTACATTTCTGGGTTGTCTCAGCGGTGACGCGTCACGTCGGCGGTGACGTAGGTGCGATCTATATTATGGTGCGACCCGTTTATGGATTTTCCTAAATTTTTGGCAATAATTGGACAAAGCGATCTATACAATGGTGCGACTTTTTTCCGGAAAATACGGTAATAACATAGTCATGTTTTACATGTTTTTTGTTGTTGTTGTGCAGTGTGAATGGAGGTTACATATATTGACCTCCACTCCTCACCTCAGCCTCCACCAGTCTGTTGATTATAGCCTCCAGAGTATCGTTTCTGTTGCAGGTCAACACTCCCTCAAAGTACTGAGAGCGGTGCTTCAAGGCTTTGGTCACCGTCACGTCCAGGTTGTTGTACATCTTCTCTGCTGCCAGATTCTGTGCAAACAACAACGTGATGAATGAGGCTTCCTGCGTTTTGATATTTTTATTTACCAAAGTCACAAGAATATGTTCAGCAATTTAGCAACAAATTTAAAAAAAAAAAGGAAACAATTTGTAACATGAGTTTTTTTTCTGCCCTTCAAAATAATGGGCAGCTGATAGTTTATGCTGATTGCACATGGTTTATTTGTCCTGACTGATGACTTCTAGCTGTGTTGAAGGCTAAATCTTCCCTCTGCTGCTACCCTACAACATTTGTGCCAAAGACCAGGCAAGTTATCAGTAAGTCTTTGTGACTGTGATTTCTCAATTCTGCAAACACTTGTTTCACTTCAGTCTGGGGAAATATCCCAGCATGCATTCATTCTGCACCAACACTTCACCTTCTTGTGACCTGTGATGAGCCCAGACACAACCAAGGCTTCTTGTATTTAGTTTTTAAAGCACGGTCAGATACCAAGTTGATGTGAGTAAACTTACAGGATTAACAATAAAGTATACATATTTGAGTTTGAAGAGAATTTTTTTTTAAGGAGCCTCATAGCAATCAGGCACAACCCCCAATTTCTTGTAAAATGTTAAAGGTTATGAAATAATTCTGGTCAATAATGGATAAGATTTTGTTAATGCAGCCAGTTGTAGGCAAAGAGTGTGTTTTACTTACTATCACATCAAACTTCGAGTATATGTCCACCACTCGACCTGCGAGACAGCAGAAAAACAATAAATGAATTCAGCAGGTTGTTAAAACAAACCCAGAGACGTGATTTCAACCAGCCTGCATACCTTTATCATCCACAACAGGGAGCGCGGACACTCGCTGCTCTACAAAAATACCCAGTGCCGTGTACAGAGGCGTGTCCGCATGGACCACTGCTATGTTTTGGAATGTCCCAATATTCAGTTCCTCTAAAGTTTGCTTTAAGAAAGCGGGTCTCGGCATCTCTGATATCTAAATACAAAAGATGACATACACTTAATAAACACCTTCATAGAACTGGTGTTTTTATATGATGTTTATCTTCTTATAAAAAAATAAAATAAAATGATAAATGTATGCGACCCCATCACATCAAATCAAGGATTAAGCCACAAAGTGGTATATTGAGATATAGGCAGCTACAGTATATATAGTGCATTGGTTAAAATATTAGCTACTTTTGAATTTTGTCATGAGTTGATAACTTTTCTATGGATACCTTGAATGAAATGGCTAAAATGGAATTGTTAGGAATATTTTTAAGCATTTTACTAAGCAGTACCAACAACAACTAAAAGATTTTGAGCAGAAAAGACTTAAACTCTTGCTACTTTCTCTGCACCTTAGCAAAGGATTTATTTACAGCTGGGAAACAAATTCATCCATCCATCCATCATCTTTACCTGCTTCTTCCTTTACGGGCCACAGGGGTCACTGCTGTCCATACCCAGCAGTCACTGTATGAGAGGCGGGGGACACCCTGGACAGGTCTCCAGTCCATCACAGGGACACATAAAGACAAACAACCATTCACTCTCTCACTCACACCTAGGGACAATTTAGAGTTACCAATCAGCCAAACATGCATGTTTTTGGTGTGTGGGAGGAAACCAAAGTAACTGGAGAAACCCCACGCATGCACAGAGAGAACATGCAAACTCTACCCTTCTCACTGAGAGGAAACAGCTCTATCAACTGCGCCACCGTACCACCAGCTGGGAAATCCCTACGTTCCAATATGGTTGAAGGTTTCCTCTTTCAAATCACGTCAAGAAACCCTCATTAAAAACAGGATTCAGACCAATTTTCTAGCGGTATCCCCAGTTAGCAAAACAAATCAAGCCATATCTCTGGCACCGCTTGATATCAGAATGATCCAGGTATCAAAATGTTGCTTAAAAAACAGGAATCTGAAAATGTGCTTCGACATTTTGACCATTCAGATTTAATCCTTGGTTCGATGTGATGAATCACATATGTTGATTAATAAAACTTACAAAAAGCTTCAGAAACTTGAGAATCCTCTTGTGCGTGAGAATATAAAGTGTGTTCCCGGTGAGGGGGTCAATTACAGGCAATCTGTGAATCCTGTTCTTCAGCAGAGA
>JBBPBX010011223.1:27175-46974 GCA_038048925.1 Garcialebias charrua | reverse complement strand
TATATATATATATATATATATATATAGTCTGTGTGTATATTTCAGTATATTTCAGTCTACCATAAAGACCTCAGTGCAGTGACTGGCACAGCAGAGATGCAAACTTGTAAATCAAAGTCTGTAGCATGCTAACATTACCCACAGAACTATGCTGCTATTCTATCATATTGTAAAAGACTGTGTGTTTAAATGAATAAAATATAAACAAACCTTTTCGTTCTTCCTCTTGTAAGATTTATTTACGGTTGGCAAACGTCTTTCTTCCTCCTTACACATATTTCTTCCTCCACACTAGGGGTGGGCGTATCGATTCTAGTATCGATACTATTGATACCAAGGTGGTACTTGGTATTGAATCGATACTAGCGCTGTGGAATCGATGCTTTGTTGTCGCGCTCTCTCGCTCGCTCGCTCCGGCACACACGCAAACTGTGCCCCTCCCCCTGCTGTAGGTAGGTATTTGAGAGCGCGCACTCTGCGGTCTGTGCACGTGCGCAGTAGGCTAGCAGAAGCAGCAGAGATGGCAGAGAGAAAGAGAAGCGCTGTGTGGATGTTATTCACTGCAGTGGATAAGGAAACGGCCACATGTGATGTGTGCAGGAAACTTATTCGCCATTGTGGTAACACCACTAACCTCCATAAACACAGAAAGGATTTTCTCTAAGCCAGGACAGTTAGTGACACAGAGAAGAAGTGCAATTAAAGGGAAAAATGTAAACATGTTACTGTTCCTGAACAAAAACCTTTAAGTCATTTCCAACATGTAAATAGAGCCCAAAGGGCTCCTTACACATTATTTGCAACACTGACTTGTTGTTTTTTTTTTGTTTTTGTTTTTTCAAAAAACATCTGTGCAATAGAAGTTGTTTTCTTATCACTGTTTTTGTGATTTTGACAGTGTTATGTTTTTGTAACATTGCTGCTTTTTTGTTATTTTGCACTGGTGACTTTTATTTAAACAACTGTGTGTTGTAAAAGAGGTGATGGGCAAATATTTTGTTACTCACACTGTTCAATTTTTTATACTGCTGCTGCAGCTAGTTGATAGAGCATTTTTATTTGACATTAAAACATCTGTGCAATAGAAGTTGTTTTCTTATCATTGTTTTTGTGTTGTTGGCAGTGTTATAATTTTGTGCGGCTCAACAGCGCCCCCAAGTATCGGAATCGGTATCGAAGTATGCGATTCTAGCACAGTATTTACAGTACTTGGTATCGGATCGATTCCAAAATTCTCAGTTTCGACCACCCCTACTCCACACATGTCTTTTTTCCTCTACACAAGTACGTCTTTCTTCCTCTTACGTTTCTTTTATGATTTGTTCTTTGTTCGACTGCCCCTAGTGGTCTGGAGCACTTCCGTTGTAGCTTTCCCCATTTGCAGCTCGTTCTCTGTTTGCAGGTCGTCCCCTTTGGGCGCGCGACTTCTCTTTTGCAGCGCGCCTCATCTTTTGCAGTGCGCCTCATGCCCTCATCTGTTGGAGCGCTGTTTTCTTTTTAGCGTTGCAGATGCATTTTAATTTGCAGCATTTGGGTTTGCAACGCGTTTCATCATTTGGAACGCTGTTCACTTTTTGCAGCGCACTGTTTTCATTTTGATGCGTGTTTTAACTTTTGGAACGCTGTTCACTTTTTGCAGCGCGCTGTACTGTTTTTGCTGCGCGTTTGCACCCCTCGGCAGCCGTACAGAGTAGATACGGCTTCAGCGTACAGAGTGGGTTCTGGAACCAATCTCTTTGAGAAAAGCTGTATCTTCTTCCAGGGTTGTCCTTTGTGAAAGACGTCAGCCTGGTGTGGGCCTACTCATAGCGCAGCTTGGCACCTGCACATTGGTTTTCCCAAGCAGACAAGAAGGTAGCTTTCCTACACCTTTGGATGGGGGAATGGGAATAAAAACTCTGACTAGAGCTGATTTTACGTTCTACAGGTGTGCAATGGAAAGCGTCCTGTGCTCCAGCATCAACGTGTGGCATAGAGGCTGCACAGTTGCAGAGAGGAAAGCTCTACAGAGAGTGGTGAAGGCTGCACAGAGGTCTGTCGGAGTCAGTCTCCCCACCATCACAGACATTTACACCTCCAGATGCAGGAAAAGAGCCACCTGCATCATGAAAGACCTCACTCACCCAGCACACTCACTCTTTGCCCCACTCCCCTCAGGACGGAGGTTGAGGAGCATCAAATGTAGAACCACTAGACTGAGGAACAGCTTCTACCCTGAGGCTGTTAGACTCATGAATAAATAAAAATAAAATAAAAATAAACACTGCAAAATATCACATCATGCTGATGCTGATCTGTTTTCTTGTTGCTGTGTTCATCTGTGACCATCTGCTCATACAGACTCATGTTCGTGCTGCTGTTTATAATGATGTTTTTCCACTATATTAGGGCTTAGTGTATTACTAGTTGATGTTTTTCTTAGTTAATTCTAGATGTTATTACTGTTTTTCTCTTGCATTTGTTGTTGGATGTAACTGGGACCCCGTGTACATAATCTCGTTTTCATCACATGTACCACATGCGGTGCAAATGACAATAAAGACTCTCTGACTCTGACTCTGATTTTGCGCTGTGGCGAGTTTTGAAGCCAGAGTGAAAAACCTCCAGGATATCAGAGTCAGAGAGTTTTTATTGTCATTGTTATGTTGAGTGGGGCGTGGGTGTGTTTGTTCCTTCTGAAGTCCACAATCATCTCCTTTGTCTTCTTCACATTCATGTGAAGGTTATTCTCTTTGCACCAGCTCTCCAGGTGTTCCACCTCCTGTCTGTAGCTGGACTCATCATTGTTTGTGATGCATCCCACCACCGCTGTATCATCTGCAAACTTAACAATATGACAGCCTGGATGTGTGGCTGTACAATCATATGTGAGCAGAGTGAACAGAAGAGGGCTCAGCACACATCCTTGAGGAGAGCCAGTGCTGAGGGTAATGGTGGAGGAGGAGAAGTTGTGGATCTTCACGGACTGTGGTCTGTTTGTTAAGAAGTCTAGTACCCAGTTACAAATGGAGGGGCTTAGTCCAAGTGTGGATAGTTTGTCTATCAGAGTTTGGGGGATCATGGTGTTGAAGGCAGATGTGAAGTCCACAAAGAGCATGCACACGTATGAGTCCTTCTGATCCAGGTGGGTGAGAGCAGTGTGGAACACAGAGGAGATGGCGTCCTCTGTTTCATTCATTCATTCAACCTTTATTTATACAGGCTAGCCTCGTTGAGTCACGGGGACTCATTTACAAGAGGGACCTGTCTCACTCACACCAAACAACCATCCACTCTCACACTCACACCTAGGGTCAATTTAGAGTCACCAATCAGCCTAACAAGCATGTTTTTTGGTCTGTGGGAGGAAACCGGAGTACCCGGAGGAAACCCACGCATGCACGGGGAGAACATGCAAACTCCACCCAGAAAGGCCCCGGACCGGGATTTGAACCGGCAACCTTCTCGCTGAGAGGCAGCAGCTCTACCAGTTGTGCCACCGTGCTTCTGTTGATCGGTTCTCGCGGTATGCATACTGATGAGGGTCCTCGTTGATGTTGACGGTTGTCTTGATGTGGGACATGACCAGTTTCTCAAAACATTTAGCGACTATCGGGGTGAGGGCCACCGGTCTATAGTCATTCAGACCAGTCACTGTGGAGCTCTTTGGAACTGAGATGATGGTGGCGGTCTTCAGGCAGGTGGGAACTGACTCCAGTGAAAGTGAGGTGGTGAAGATGTCAGCCAGCACTAGGGTTGGGCATCGTATGAATTTGAGCGATTCCTGTTCCGATTCCGATTCTTCGTTTCGATTCCGATTCTTTTCGATTCTCGATTCCGATTCTTTTTGTAGGCGGGGTTACAAAAAAGACATGTCAATTCAGTTCAGTTTATTTATACTGTATAGCTCCAAGTCACAACAGAAGTTGTCTCAGGGCACTGAACAGAAACAATCAAATATAAAAATAATAAGTTAACAGAAACTTTAATATAAAAATAATAAGTTAACAGAAACTTTAATATAAAAATAATGGTAACACTATTTATCTGAGGAGACTACTTTGAGTTTAACTCCATGTTATAAAAAAGCTACAGTAGTTAGCCAGAGTTCTTTCAGGATGAAATAATTTGAACTTCTGTTTGAATTTAATGCTATGAACTTTTTCCTTTTTGTTACATTTACAATGAATTTTTCATAGGGCATATTAGAGCCATCATGGAGGACTCACCAGTCCACATTAGAGCCATCATGGAGGACTCACGAATGAGGGAAAACTGGAGCGTGAGATCGATAGGCGGATAGGTGCAGCGTCCGCAGTGAAGCGGGCGCTGTACCGGTCTGTCGTGGTGAAGAGAGAGCTGAGTCAAAAGGCAAAGCTCTCAATTTACCGATCGATCTACGTTCCCACCCTCATCTATGGTCATGAGCTCTGGGTTATGACCGAAAGAACGAGATCTCGGATACAAGCGGCTGAAATGAGTTTTCTCCGCAGGGTGTCTGGACTCTCCCTTAGAGATAGGGTGAGAAGCTCAGTCATCCGGGAGGGACTCGGAGTAGAGCCGCTGCTTCTCCACATCGAGAGGAGCCAGTTGAGGTGGCTCGGGCATCTGGTTAGGATGCCTCCTGGACGCCTCCCTGGTGAGGTGTTCCGGGCATGTCCCACCGGGAGGAGACCCAGAGGAAGACCCAGGACACGCTGGAGGGACTATGTTTCTCGGCTGGCCTGGGAACGCCTTGGGATTCCCCCAGAGGAGCTGCTCCAAGTGGCTGGGGAGAGGGAAGTCTGGGCCTCCCTACTTAGGCTGCTACCCCCGCGACCCGACCCCGGATAAGCGGAAGAAATGGATGGATGGATGGATGGATGGAGGACTCACCAACATATACTGTATTATTATTATTATTATACATATACATATAATATTGTCCAGTGTCTGATGCTGCAGTCATGTTACTGAGCTCCCACTGATGGGCTAACCTGGTTCCACCACCAGCAGCAGGATCTTCAGACAGAACGGCTGGTGGGATGTCCTGGTATCTGCAGCCCTCTCTCCATTTGTTTCTTCATGGACATGGAGCTGTGAAATTATGTTGTGCCTCTTCCTCAGCAAAAAGCTCCTCCAGTGGAGACTTTCTGGACAGACTGCAGGGAGGAGTTCCTAAACAAACAACAGGTTTATCAGTATTATCAGTAAAAAGAGATTATTAAATCATTTTTAAGACTGAGAATGTGTACAATTATTAGCTCTGTTGTTATTGCCTAACTAACCTATTCAATAATTCTTCAAACTGTGACATTCACTCATAATGGAATGAAAGAGAACATAAACAGAAATTATATAATAATGAAAACTAGAGACATTAAAACATTTTAAAAGACACTGAGAGAACTTTAAATGGATTAAGAATGTTAATAAGTGTTGGATTTGCTTAACTATAGTAGTAATGTGTCTGAGTGCAATGTAAGTGCAATCCATGGCAGGAGTTGAATCCACATCTGAAAAGGGATGCAACCTTTTCACAACATATGCTGTAACTGTTCTGTGGCACTCTTCATTCAGTTACACTGACGTTTTTACCTTGGACAGTCACTGGTGAACACTGTGAAGCCATTTCAGGTCGTTTGTATAAGAAGAAAAAAATACGAGCTAACGTTAGCATCGTGTTTGTATTTGAGCTGACTTACCGCTTTAAGCGGAGTATAACTTGTTAGCTGCCTTAATGTTGGTATGAGATGTAGTTTATAGTTTATTTATTTACCTGATGGAGCCGAAGAGGTAGCGATTAGCGAAAAGTCCGGCGGAGCGTTTTGCAGACGGACCGCTCTGCACTTCCGGTCAGACACGAAGCAAAAATAATCCGGTGGAGCGCGTCAAAGACGGGACACTATTTTACGTCTCTCCTTTGCATGATAGAAAATTATATTGCAAGTGCTACACTGACCTGACTGGTAATTTTATTAATTAGTACGCTTTCGATCTCGGATGCACACTTCCGGTGGATTCTTCTTCGTTGGTTTTCGGCGGCAAATTCTTCTTCGGTGTTGGAGGCTACTTCCGGTCGGCTAATTAGCATCGAACATAGGAATCGCAAATTAATATTTTGAACGATTCCGGGAAAACCGGACAGTTAGTCCCGGTTCCGAACAATTCTCGATTCTCGATGCCCAACCCTAGCCAGCACCTCGCAGAGCTGGTCCGCACATTCCTTCAAAACTTTCCCTGGGATGTGTGCTCATCCAGAAAACATTTCACCTTTGAATACATAATTTTTTCTAAAAATTTTGAAATAAAAACGCAACTTGGAGATGAGCCTAAAATTAACCAAGACAGTTTATTTTGGTCTAGGCCAGGCTTTTTAAAAACTCCTACAGCTTGTGTTATTGCTCTGGACTGATCTGAACTACCTGATAAAGGTTGTTTAAATGCTGCTGCTATCGGTCTTTGCAACAAGCTGCTTTTCTTGCCTGTAGAAGAGATGTTCATGTTAGGTTGATGTTGTTTCAAGAGCGTTAACAAGTTAGACGTGTTGCCTGCTACAGATCCAATCTTCGTGAAACAACGTCCACACACAGCTTTGGATTTGTTCACTTGTCTTTTAACATGAAAGACATAATGTTCCCAAACAGGAGACTGCAACCACAGACATAAATAAGTTTACGTTTAAATTGTTTATGTCTATGACTGCTACCAGATGCTAGGCTGCTAATTCAACCTTTATTTAGGTAGGTTAATCCCATTGAGCCTCGAGGACTCATTTACAAGAGAGACCCGATTTCAACAAAGTCAAGTCAAGTCAATTTTATTTCTATAGCACAGTTAAAACAGATAAACTGTTATCAAGGTGCTTCACACACACAACATAAAAGAGGTTTAAAAATTTACAGAACAGTAACACACATCACTAGTAACAATTATGATATTAACAGCAGTAAAAGTAAATAAAAATGTAAATGTAATGTACTTATGTCCATGTAAACATAGCTACTGTGAAGCAACAAAGAATGATGACAACAGTGACAATAGACTTTCCTTTGACAATCAACAGTAGACAATCATAAGAGAGGCATACAGATTTTTTTAACAAGTTAAAAAAATATTTCAAAGTAGCAAAACAGACAGATTATAAGGCAAATGTAGAAAACTAAATGCTACGTGCTGCAAGATAATAGTGCCGTGCTGAAACATGCTCAGGAATTTTTGTTCCGCGGCGGATAATCTCTCATCATTAAATCTTAATGAGTGGGAAAATTGACCAAAACGTTACACACGTGGACTGAACCGAACTTGTCATAACAAAATGGTTCGGTACACCCACGTGTACTATTATACCACTACTTGTACACGTAGTTAGCCAATAGCATGCCTTCAGCTAGCTGCTGCCGTGTCCACCAGTCACGTCTTGTCAGGTGTACACGTAGTTAGTTCCCTGGTGCAGAAGCTCTCCTTTCTGCTGATCCTCCTCCTGTTCAATTTGCTGACATATGACTGCTCGGCTAGACAACCCAGCTGCCATTTAAAGCAGTTTGCGGACGACACAGCAGTAGTGGGACGCATCACGAACCGTGATGAGTCCAAATACAGAGAGGAGTTAGAACACCTGTGGTGCAGGGACAATAATCTCTGCATCAGTGAAGAAAACCAAGGAGATGGTGGTAGATTTCAGAAGAGAGAAGCATCCTCTTCATCCCCAACACATCGGAGGAGCAGCTGTGGAGGTGGTCTACAGGTTTTTTTTTTATTCACTTTTTATTGGTATCTCATAAATCCATCTGTCCATTTAAAATGGGTGAGAGATTAAAAATGACTCTTCTGTACAGCGTGGTGTTTACAGAGTATCTACAGGTGATATGTTACAGCTGGGTTTACATCCACATGAACAAAACTCAGTCTGAGCAGAACGTCCAGCTGAGGAGAACGAAGGCAACAAAGATTTCCATGAGCGGAGTGGTCGGCTCTGAGCGTGAAGCAACTACTCCGTAAAGATCCACCAACGCTGGTTCTGTTCTGGAGGAAGCACAAAGTTCTGCGTCGGCTCCTCCTACCACAGTTCATCTCCAGATCGTCCTGACAGAGCCTGGACCGAACTGCTAGAAGACGAAACGTGGAGCGGAGAAAACGAGATCGGTTTCCTGCACTTTGACCACTGATTAGATCATGTCTTAAATGCAGTGGTGTCAAAAGTATTCACATTCATTACTCAAGTAGAAGTATAGATACTGGGATTTAAAAATACTTCTGTAGAAGTAGAAGTATCAACTCTAGCTTTTTACTCAAGTAAAAGTAAAAAAGTACTGGTTTCAAAACTACTTAAAAGTATAAAAGTAAAAGTAGCGTAAGAAAAAGCAACAACAAAGACAAATGCTTAGGCCGCACCACACATACTATTGTATAAAACCCCACCTCCCCCACAAAAATCATTTTTTTAGACTAGATTATATTATATTGTTAATGTTGAAAAACTAGGGGTGCACTAAGCTACCTGTCTTAACTGCATATATGCCCATTGAAAATAGACACATTTAAATGCAAATTTAAATATATTAAAATAACCATATAGGGGTATTATTGAGCATTACCATATGTTTCATGGAGCTGAAGATATGACTAATTGCAAAAAGTCAAACTTCAAAACATGTCATCAATTACTTTTATTGATGCATCTACATTTAACTTTCAGCCAAACATGGAATGTTCAAGTTACCAATAGGCTTGGTTCAGCCGCAAAAGCAGCTGGTTTTCAAAGTTCTTTGAGCCAATGCATGCTCTTCTTGGACTGAAGATCAGCCCAGCAACACTAAACAGTCTTTCACAGGCTGCTGAGGCTGGAAGTGCTGTATTTAGCTTAAGTGATAGATGGCACACAGCTGGGAAGGACTTCAGTACCTCCAATGTGTCTCCTGGGCACCCTAGGTATGCATCCAACTGCCGGGTTGTGTCAAGAGAGCCGGTTTTCTTCATCGAGGAAAAGAAGTCCTCTTCCTCAGATGATTGGGAGCCCTCGCTGATGTGACTTTCGGCTTGACAGTCCAAGTGGCTTCTGATATAGTCAAGGCCTGTGGAATAAACAACAAAAATCAAGACAATTTAGGTCACATAGCAGGTAATTTGTGTTTGCTACTGTATGTAAATTTGTGCTCTATTTTCTGGTCCCAAATTGGCTGCCGTACTGAAGGAAATTAACTTTGTGACTAATTATTTGAGTTTCAGATCCAGTCTTATATTATCATTTGCTACATACTAATTATTTATCACGTTATTTATAGTACCACTGCTCCACAGCCACCCTGTATTACAAAGTGGTGTGTGTGTGTGTGTGTGTGTGTGTGTGTGTGTGTGTGTGTGTGTCATTAAATATCGTACTTATTTCACTACTACTAGGGGAAGTTGATAAGTGAGACACTTACCAAGTTTGAGAATATTTTCATCACTTGTCCAGCAGGTCTTAAATTTGGGAACTAGAATGGCTGCAGCTATCAGCTCTGGATCTGCAAGCATCTCTCCAAAGCGTTTCTCAAGGCCTGAAAGGAGTGCTGCAATCAAGGGCTCACAGAACTTGGAGGCGACCTGAAGTTGCTGGAGCTTGATCTTTAGTAGAGTTATGGTGGGGACCAACCAGCCCATCTGCACATTGGTTTCTCCCTGAAGAACGTTAAGTGCCTGTGCAACTGGGTTCATCGTCTTAGCGTATTCTGCAAGAAATGCAAGTTCCACTGGAGTAAACCTGTACAAAGAAGAAAAGAAAAACACAAAATAGAACATTTAGCCTACTTGATGTAGCACATTCAAGTGTAAGAACTAATAACTAAAAAGGAAAATTATTGTCACCCAGTACTTCAGCAATGTAGCTATATTCCTTCAAATCACATCCATAGTCAACATGTGGACCGCAAATTAGCATAGTGCACACGTGTTCTGCAGCAGGGGTTCCTAACTTTTCCATGCCATGCCTTGCAAACTCCAATGGCTCATGGCTAGAGACCCCCCTTGTAAACCCATAAACAATGCTCAGAATGCAGATGCAGAATAAAAAAAAAATCACTTCATTAACTTAAAGGCAGGAAAAAAAACACTTACATAGGTGTATCTAGTTCACTGCAGACAGCTGCAAGGGCTCCTTCGCCTTCCTCTCTTGAAATTCTCACTATTCTCTCTACGGCTGAGAAGAGTGAATTCCACCTTGTGACAACAGGCCGTATGAGTTGGAGTTTGCAGTGGTCTTCAATTACTTCAGATGCAGTGGCTGATCTTGAATTTTTGTTCCACAGGCTAGAGCATTTGGCAAATGTGGACCTTGACACACGCTTGTACAATGTGTTGACCTCTGCTTTTGAAGCATCCACGGTGGACACTAAGTTGAGGAGATGACAGGCACAGCGATGGTGCTTGGGTAGCTGGTATTCCAAGTAGTCATCTTCGTCCAACAGTGCTCCAGCATCAACAAACTCAACATCCTCAGTGCTTTCCTCTTCTTCATCAAAAACATCATTTTGGCCACCATCATCTTCTTCGCCATCACCCTCTCCTAGAGGCTCAGGAGTGTTGTTCTTGTCTGTCTGCCCATAAACTCTGAAGGCTTTCAGGAAGTTTGATCCATTGTCAGTTGTCGTGCGAACGATCTTCTCTTGGATATTAAATTCTGTATGAATGTCATTTAGGGCTCCAGCCAGGGCAGAAAAGGTATGTGACCCTTTAAGTTGCTTGCATGCCAGGGCAGCACAGCACCTCTGCATGGTCTGGGGGTTAAACCAGTGTGCAGTGACGCCAATGAAACGCGACGGTGTGCCGTCCAGCAGTCTGTTGTTGTTGCTATGAACTTAATGTCATCAAGGGCAGCTTTCAGATTTATTTTAATTTCTGCAGAGGCCTTTACGACTTTGTTTACAACAGTATTGCGTGTCATGACATTTGTATTTGGCTGAAGATGTTGCACAAGATCAATAAAGCCCTGTTGCTGAACAACATTAGTATGTTACTAGGTCACTAGAAGTCAGTAATCAACTGATAAAAAAACCTGTTGCTGAACAATGTGTGGTGGATGCAAGCCTTGGCCAACGAATTTCAGGACGACTTTATCCACACTTGCCTGGGACACTCTTCGCGTCTCCCACAGCTTGGTTTGTTTTGAGGGTGGGCCCAAGGAACCTTCAGTGGATGACTTCCTTTTGAGGGCTACTGAAGTCATTTGTGTGTACTTTTGTAGATGTGTGGGGTGTCTCTTCTGTGGAGAAAATAAATGCACACAAACAGTTGAGATGCATACCATTTCTCTCATATCACAAGCTCAGACCTAGGACTTCATTTATAAACTTCAAGCATGCAATTTATTACAGATGAAGGTCAGACTACAAGTTAGGGAGCAGTTTCACTGTTCACTTATGAAGAGCATCTATTCTGTGTAAATGATTCCTGTTCTCTTTCGTTTAACCAGCAGATTGCAGTTTTTTAAAGCTGAAATCTACCACAATGTGACTGTAATTACTCTTCCTGGCCGCTATAGAGGCGCTGTTGACTCTTAAGGCCGCGTTGACTACCGCTAATTCCGTTAGCTTGAAAACGAAGACGGTGAAAAATCAACTTTTGGGATGAGTTTTAGCCTGGATGTGACAATCGCTTAAACAAACGTTCTGTTAAGAAAATAATCGATGTGTTTAAAATGTTTAGAAAAGGTTCTGTGAACTTTTAGATATTAAATGCACCAGACTTTTCCCTTTTTTTCTATCTGGCTGACGTCACTACGTCGATGTGTTGTTTGTGTTGCGTTTAGGGACGTGCGTGCAGTCGGACGTTTGTGTTCTCCCGACGTCTAAACGCTCTAAAACCCCTTTAAATATCTCAAAACACCGCGGTTAAACAGTTTCTGATGATATTTCATGCATAGAACGAACAAGTCAGACAATCTGTCAGTATTGTGCTAACAAAACTGAAATTTGACGACCAGCACCGCGTGTCACGTGATCGCTTTGAATCGATCACAGCGCATAAACAGACGCTATGAACGTAGCGTCACCAATAGCTTATCACAAATTTAGACTCTTTTTCAACTCATAAGACGCTTAAATGCACCCCAAAAATTCTGTAAACGTATCGTTTCACATCCGAACAGTTATACCAAGCTGCGCCCAGTAAAAATAGCTCAATAAATGTCGCCCACACGGACTTTTCCCATATTTAGCAACACGTCAGAGCTAAAATGGGCCGAGTCAGAACCTCGATCCGACAGCTTCAGCCACTATTATTCAGTAAAACCCACCGAGTTTGTGAAACTAGTGGGCTGGGACCTTTAAAAGAGGTCACTGCTCAGCGTATAGACACACACAAGCACGAACAGGTGGCGGTGGGATAAAAACAGTATGGTTTCGATGCTGTTCATTGCTTTGAGTCACAGAATTCTTGGTAAGCTGAACATGACATTTTGAGTTCTAACATTTTCCATCCTGGTTATAAAGAAATATCTAAACAGCTTGTTGATATTAGGAGCGTTTTCCAATTTANGATCGCTTTGAATCGATCACAGCGCATAAACAGACGCTATGAACGTAGCGTCACCAATAGCTTATCACAAATTTAGACTCTTTTTCAACTCATAAGACGCTTAAATGCACCCCAAAAATTCTGTAAACGTATCGTTTCACATCCGAACAGTTATACCAAGCTGCGCCCAGTAAAAATAGCTCAATAAATGTCGCCCACACGGACTTTTCCCATATTTAGCAACACGTCAGAGCTAAAATGGGCCGAGTCAGAACCTCGATCCGACAGCTTCAGCCACTATTATTCCTGCTTAAAATGTAACGATACCAAAAGAGAAACAATGTTAGCACGCAAACCCTGAGCATGTAGCTAGTTCCATACCTCCTAACCATAGAAAACATTATACAACATTAGTATGTTACTAGGTCACTAGAAGTCAGTAATCATCAACTGATAAAAAAAAAAAAAACTTTCAGCTTACCTCAATATGTTTTTTCAGATTAGATGGAGAGTTTTTGAAAGCCATTAGCTCATTGTACTTGGGTGCGCAGAGCTTGCAGCACATACGAAAAGAGTTGTTTTTGTATCCAACCATTTCAAAAAAATCTTCGAGGTACGGCCAGGGATGTACGGTACATGGATCGGCTGGTCTTCTTGGCTACCAACCTCCTCGCTGGTGCTTGATTGTGACATTTCCTTCAAGTTCTCTTCAGTCTCTGCCACAGACATTTTCAAGCTAGCTACTCTGCTGCGACCACAGACCTGCTCTGGCGCGTGACGTGATGTGTCATGGATCGCATACCATCCAATAAGGTGTCGGAATGCTATAAGTTTAAACTTCTCATCCAACCACAATCAATTTCACTCTATCCGGATGGCGCAATTTCTCTGGACAATTTTTTTTAACATGACTAGCTGAAAAAATGAAAAAAAAAAAAACGGCAAAATGAAAGAAAAGTAACGAGGCTATTTTTAAAAAGTAAGGAGTAGAAAGTACCAGTAATTGCGTGAAAATGTAAGAAGTAGAAGTATAAAGTAGGCTGAAAAATAATTACTTTACTAAAGTATAGATAACTAAAATTTGTACTTAAGTAAAGTAACGAAGTATTTATACTTCGTTACTTGACACCTTTGTTTGCAACTCATTTGAAATATGGGGATGTAGTTGAGATATTTGAGCTTTTGAGATGCTATTCAGCTGCTGTTGGTTGTAGAAAACTGCCTTGTTGCCATGGTTATGCATCATAACAAATGTCCAAACCAAAGCAAAAAAAAGTTTCAGTAACAATCTTTCCAGCTGCACAGCATCTGATACCGGAGGAAACAATCATCCAAAAAAAGTGATTTGCATCCAGAAAAAGGAATTAAATTTTCCAAAAGCAAAATCTCAGAATGAAGTCAAAGTCAAAAGTCAACGTCAACTTTATTGTCAGAACTGCAATATGTACAGGACATACACAGGACCGAAATTGCGTTTCTCTCAGTCCCTCGGTGCAACAGTAACCATCTAAACACTAAACACTAAAACATTTAATAAACATAAGCATAAAATAGTAAAAGTGTAACACTGTCCTGAGTTTTTTCATAATAGTATAAAAGTATGAAAATTTACACCAACACTGAAACACCAAACACCCCTGAAACACCAAACACCCAATGAACATAAGCATAAAATGAAATAATAAAAGTGTAATACTGTCCTGAGTTTTTGCATAGTAGTATAAAAAGTATAAAAAGTATATCTATAAAATAAACTGAAGGTTCTAGCATTGACATTTGCAAAGAGTGGCACAGCAGCATATAAGTTAATGTACACAGTATATGTATGAGGTAGTTGATGTTGGTATAGAGGCAAAGTGGCATATGCAGTGAGGCACATAAGGCACATTTGGCATCCTTAGATAAGGCTAGTCAGAGAATGCTGTATATGTATCTGCAGTAGTGTAGATAAAAGTAGTGTAAATGTAAACAGTAGTAATAAATGTAAAGCAGTAGTAATAAATGTAAACCGTATTAATAAATGTAAACAGTGAATGTAAACAGTAGTATGACTATAGGCAGTAATGTAATACAAACATTAGTGCAAATATGAGAAGTAGTGCAAACTGAATGAGTACATGACCGAGAGTTTAGTGAATAACCCGTTTGATGACACAGGGTCCAGTGTTAAAAACTTTGTGTTGAGTGGTAATGTGTGAGAAAGTTTTTTGTGTTAAGGCAGTTCAAATGGGAGGGGAGGCAGAGCAGGCAGAGTGTTTAGCATTCTGACTGCCTGATGAACAGAGCTGTCTCTCAGTCTGCTGGTTCGAGCCTGGAGACTCCTCAGTCTCCTCCCTGATGGCAGCAGTCTAAAGCGGCTGTGTAGTGGGTGTGTGGGATCACCTGCCATGCAGTGGGCTTTCCGAGTGAGGCGTTTGCTGTGTAAGTCCTGCAGTGAGGGCAAGGAGGTGCCGACGATCTTCTCAGCTGCTTTCACGATGCGCTGGAGGCTCTTGCGGCATGATGCAGTGCATGCACCAAACCACACCGTGATGCAGCTGGTCAGGACACTTTCTATGGCACCCCTGTAGAAGGTGCACATGATGGGGGTTGAAGCTCCAGCCCTTTTCAGCTTGCGGAGAAAGTAGAGGCGCTGGTGAGCCTTCTTGGCCAGTGCTGCAGTGTTCCTGCTCCAGGACAGGTCCTTTGAGACGTGCACTCCCAGGAACTTGGTGCTGTCCACTCTCTCCACTGCGGTGCTGTTGATGGTCAGAGGGGCATGTTGTGCATCCCTCTTCCTGAAGTCCACGACAATCTCCTTTGTCTTCTCCACGTTGAGAGTGAGATTGTTGTGTCCGCACCACAAGGCCAAGCGGCTCACCTCGTTCCTGTAGTCCGTCTCATCGTTGTTGCTGATGAGACCTACCACTGTTGTGTCGTCCGCAAACTTGATGAAGTGGTTGGAGCTGTACGATGGTGTGCAGTCGTGTGTTAGCAGGGTGAATAGAAGGGGGCTCAGCACACATCCTTGTGGGGCCCCTGTGTTCAATGTGATGGTGCTAGATGTGTTACTCCCGATCCGTACTGTCTGTGGTCTCCCGGTCAGGAAGTCTAGCAGCCAGTTACACATTGAGGTGTTCAGCCCCAGACTGTCCAGTTTATGGATGAGCTGTTGGGGGATGATGGTGTTGAATGCCGAGCTGAAGTCGATGAACAGCATTCTAACATAAGAGTCCTTCGTGTCCAGATGTGTGAGAGCTGTGTGGAGGGCAGAGGAGATGGCATCGTCGGTTGAGCGATTAGGTCGGTATGCAAATTGGAAGGGATCCAGGGAGGCAGGGAGGACAGATGTGATGCTTTTCATGACTAGCCGTTCAAAGCACTTCATCAGGATGGGGGTGAGTGCTACTGGGCGATAGTCATTGAGGCATGCGGGCGTTGCCTTCTTTGGGACAGGGATGATGGTGGTGAATGTAACAGAGCAGCACCTTGAGCGTTGCAATTCTAGAATTTTAATAAACTTTAGCTGGATTAATGGATGGATGGATGTTGGATGCATGTTGGATGGATAGATGGATGGGTGTATGATGGATGCTGGATGATAGATGAATGGATAGATGATGATGTTGGATGGATACTGGATGGATAGATGGATAGATGTTGGATGAAAGATGGATGGGTGGATAACGGATGGATTGATGATGATTTTTGGATGGATGATGGATGGATAGATGTATGTATGATGGATGGCTGGATGGATGTTATGTATGGATGGATGATGGATGTTGAATGGATGTTGGATTGAACATGGATGGATATATGTATGAGGATGTTGGATGTATGTTGGGTGGATAGATTAATGGATGGATGATGGATGTTGGATGGATACTGGATGGATGATGTATGGATAGATGGATTAAAGGATGGATGCATGTTTGATGCATGTTGGATGGATAGATGATTGATGCTGGATGGATTGATGAATGGATGTATGATGGATGTATGATAGATGACAGATGATAGATGGATGGATGGATGGAGGATGATGTTGGATGAATGATGGATGGGTAGATGGATGGATGTATGATGGATATTGTATGGATGTTGGATTGATGGATGATGGATGTATGATGTATGGTGGATGGCTGTTGGATGAAGAGATGTATGTATGTATGTATGTATGTATGATGGATGTTGAATGATGTTGGATGGATAGATGAATGGATGAATGATGGATGGATGGATGATGGATATCTTTTGGGTGTTGTATGGATAGATGGATGGATGTATGATGGATGTTGGATGGATGTTGGTTGGTTGGATGGATGGATAGATGAAGGATGTTGGATGGATAACAGATGGATAGATGAATGGATGGATGATGGATGGATAGATGGATTGATGGATGTATAATGGATTTTGGATAGATAGATGGATGTATGTATGATGGATATTGGATGGATGCGGAATGGATAGATGGATAGAGGGATGATGGATGTATGATGGATATAAGCAATCCAGGCTGTGGACTGTTTTGAGCCTGCACAAAGCTTCCACAACATGTGTTGGTGGCTAATCTCTGTGCTGACAGTGTATTGGGGTCATGGGTGGGGCATGATGGAGAGTCTTGGGGTCGTGGACGGAGCATGGCCGTGATGGTGCCAAAGTGTTCGTAATGGGGACTCACCTGCTCCTGTACATTTTGGTCATTGAGATTCTGAAGCAGGACAGGCTACGCTCACCTCCTGGCTGGGCTACAACCTGTGGTCATAACAAGATCATGGATGCAGCCTAGCACAGGGATAATCCTGCATCAGTGGAGTGGGATTGATTAACAATCTGTATTTCATTGGATCAATATTAGTGTGGTGACATCAGTACTTTCACTGTTTCTCTTGTCTGCTTTCAGGACATTGGTCCAATAAAAGTCTGTGAATCTTTTCCTCTCTCCTCTGTGATCTTCAGGAACACCTGCTCCTCCTTTGCAACACTTTGTCTTGGGTTTTAAAATGCTCCGAATGAGTTGGAAAACAACAGTCATTTTTTTTTTTTTTTTCCATTTATAGATGGCCTCCCTTCACACCTTTTAGCCATCCTCTCACTCCAATATATTTTTTTTAAGAGAGAAAGAAAGAAAAGAGAAAGTAAGACAACAAATCAACAATTATCAACCAAAAGAGCACAAGGCAAACACACCCAACCTCCGTCCACAATCCTGCAAAGCACATGACAGAACACAACAATGGAACATACATGCATAAAGACTAATAATATTCATGAGCTTGCAGTAGAATTCTATAAATACACATACCCATATCTACAAATATATATATACAGTAGTATACATACATATACTTTTATATTCATTTATATACCCATCTACATATCTACAAATATATATATACAGTAGTATACATACATATACTTTTATATTCATTTATATACCCATCTACATATCTGCATACATCTATATATACATCCCTGCATCCATTTGTGTGTGGTTGTTATACATTTCTAATGCAAATGAAACATCCAAGATGGCCACCTTAGCTAAAAAGGGGAAAAATATGATAACTCAGCTACTTTAAAAGATATTGAGCTGAAGTTTGGTGTGGTGGTACCTGACAGCGATGCACAACACATTCTGAATTCAAATACTGTATAGCAATGCAAGATGGCCGCCAAAACTACTTTCAAATGGAGATAGCTGAGCTGTTTTTAGAGCTGTTCAGCTGGAATTTGGTGTATTGGTGAAAAATCCCTAACAGGCTCGGATTGCAAATCAAAAATCCAAGATGGCTGCCTGAGCTAAAAAGGAATAATACTATAAATCAGCCATTTTTAGAGATATTAAGCTGAAATTCGGTGTGGTGGTAGCTGAGGGCAATGCCCAATATAGTGCTGTTAAATCAAAAATTAAAAATTGACACAACATGACAGTCCCTGTCAAAGTTTCTTCAGGAACGTTCTAGTTTTAATTGTCATGCTCATTTTGTGCTTATAAAGTTGCTGCAGCTCTCCTTCCTGTTCATGCCTCTGTACGTTTCGGCCTGCAGAGGCAGACACCTGCTTGGTGCCCTGAAAGATCAAGCATTTGGAGTGAGTTGTGTTTGTGAAGCATAAATAGGCAAGTTAGACAAAACAAAACAAGAACAAAATGCATCTTCTGGGGAAATGAAGTGAGAACGCAGTGTGCTGATGGACTGGAACTTGCTCAAGAAGCTGATGGTAAATGTTTAGAGCTAAATGAAGAAGCACATTAAATAAAAACTCAAGGGAATAAAACACTAGCTAAAATCTGAAGAAAGCAAACTGTTAGCCAACCGTCAAAAGTAGCAAAAGTCTTGCTAAAAGTATTAAAATGTTAGACAGATGCTAATATAAGTAAAAAAGTATCTATAATTTCAAAGTACCAAAAGCCTAACTGAAAGCTAAAAGTGTAAAATTATTAGCTAGAAGTACCAAAAAGCTAGCTGAAAGTCAAAAATATCAAAATACTTACGTTTCCAAGTGTATCGAGTCGACAGAATACAGTAGCTAAAAGCCAAAGTAAAAAAAGGTCTAGCTAATAGTAATACAGTATAATGGTAGGTAAAAACTAAAAGTAGTGTAAGAGGAAAAAAATTAGTGTCTGCTGAAATGGATTTAAAAAAAAAGAGAATGAAAGAAATCCAAGTTTATTTTATTGGGGAATATATTTGTGAGTCTAACAGTCCAAACACCATTGAATGAGCTGAATGCGGCCGTGGCGTAGTGGTAATGGCAGTCGTCTCCCGATTGGAAGGTTGGAGGTTCGAATCCCGGTTCCCCACATGTGTCGTTGTGTCCCTGGGCAAGACACTTAACCCCGAGTTGCTCCCGGTAGGACTGGATGGCGCCTTGCATGGCAGTCTGCCGCTACCGGTGTATGAATGTGTGTATGAATGGGTGTATGAATGGGTGGATGGCTGGTATTGTAAAGCGCTTTGGGGCCCCTCATAGGGGGCTGGAAAGCGCTACATAAATAAGCTCCATAAATGTCTAAAATATCAGAAAGCATGAAGAAATAGATTGGAGAAATGTACTAAAGTGCTGAATCAGCATTCACGCTGTTTTATATTAAGGATATTATTAACGGCGCCATTGCATACACACTGAAGAGTCTTCTTTTGTGCTGTATCAGTTTCATCTCTGTAGCTGTCGTACAGCTTTGTGGTCAGACCAAGAATAAAGTGCTCTGCCTTTTGGTAAATGAACGTTGCGTAACAAAATTCATAAGAAACTATTCCAGGGAACACAAAAGAAGAACTCAATGGGATTTTGACAAACATAAGAAAACCCAGACCTTTTTGGAGCTCTAGAGGTCACACATACTTTTTAGTGCAAACATT
>JBBPBX010011223.1:0-12273 GCA_038048925.1 Garcialebias charrua | reverse complement strand
TTTAATGCGGGCGTCAGCTTTGAGCAGCCGTGCTTCCATTCAAAAGAAGTGATATTTCTGGATTGACTAGTTTTTTTTTTTTTTGTCTGAGCAAAGAAATATTCACACAAAGACCCAGCCATGAACCTGAACCCTTACAGCTCTGGTGTATCTCACACTTGTTAAACTGTCACATAAACTTCATCAGGACAGTGGGAGCTGAGGAGCGTTAGAGCACTGATGATGTCTGCCAAGAGACGAGCAGTATTTCTGACTTGCCTATTGGGGTTTCTAACATTAATGTGCACAGCTTTTATGATCTGACTACCGTATTTTCCGCCTGATAGGTCGCACCGTTCTATAGATCGCTTTGTCCAATTATTGGCAATAAACTGGAAAAATCCATAAACGGGTCGCACCTTTATTTAGGTCGCATCTATTATGCGTCACCACTACGCGACGCGTCAGCGCATCATTTGCCCTGCTGAAAATGGCGGCCACAGAAGCGAGCGAGCACGGACAGACTTTACAAGATTAACACGGTAAAAACAATTATTTGTTTGTTGAAAATTATAGCAAAGATGTGTCTTAGCTGAACTTTTCCTTAATAAATGAACGCAATTGTTAAATCAGCTGGATTAAAAAAAGTAGTTTCGCCACGTGCACGCGCGCGGGTGGAACGGCTTTATTTCTTTAAAATTTAGCTAAATAAACACTTAAAAAATATATTTCTTAGCTGACATTATAGCACAAGGTTTCCTGAGCTTAACCGTTCCTTAATAAATTCAGGAAATGGTCAAATCTGCTGGATTAAAAAAAGTAGTTTTGTCACGTGCACGCGCGCGGGTGGGACGGCTTTATTTCTTTAAAGGTCCACTGACATGATTTTTTTTACTATTCATAAAATTGCTCAAAATATATATATTTTATCATTTAAATATGTTCGTTTTTGCAAACAAAATGATAAATCACTTTAATTTTGCTTTAAAAGTGATTTTGAACTTCAAGCCGTGTTTAATCATGGGAAATCCGATTACACTCGAACGCACCATCTGTGATGTCACACTGGGCAGAGGGCTCTGGTGTCTTTAATAGCGGACAATTTAAAACTGGACGAATTTAGCAATCTATGTGAAGATTTGAGCTATTTGTCTTCATTTTGGGAAGCAGAAAATAGTTTGGGTGATGGAACAAGAAACAACAGGATCTAATTTAGGTCTGATGCTGTATCAGACTTACCTTCATGTCGAGCTGCTCATACCTGCGCACTGTGACAAGCCCAGAGCTCTGCCCAGTGTGACATCACAGATGGTGCGTTCGTGTGTAATGGGATTTCCCATGATTAAACACGGCTTGAAGTTCAAAATCACTTTTAAAGCAAAATTAAAGTGATTTATCATTTTGTTTGCAAAAACGAACATATTTAAATGATAAAATATATATATTTTGAGCAATTTTATGAATAGTAAAAAAATCACGTTAGTGATTTAATAAATTTCTTTAAAGGGGATCACATATAGGTCTTTAAAATTTTTATGTTATGTCTGTGTGCTATCTTGACAATATTAATTCATTTTAATACACAAAATAATTCTTAGATAATTAATTATACCCTTTTTAATTCTGCCATTTTTAACTTTCGTTTTGAACGACCGGTTTCTGATACAAGTTCTGAAGTCCACGCCCTTCAACGATCTGTTTACGCCCTCTGTAACAGCCAGTATCTGTAATGTGTTGTTGTTTTAAAATTAGCTCTTTTTTTATTACTCATTTGACTTACTGTTAGTGCTAGCTTAAGATAACTTACCGAAACCCGTCTGAGCGCGCCGCAATTTGCTGCTCCTTTTAGCATTAGACCACCCGAATCCGATGCTAATGTTAGCTTGTTCCTCTTCCGGTGTTCGCCAGCTCCGCTCGTTGCACGCGGCGATTTTGGGAGTTATCGCTGTTCCAGTCAAGACACACACAAAGTTCACCAAGTGTCTCCCGTAAATTAATCCGTAAGGAGAAGGTCCTCGCTGCTGCGAGGCTGCAGCGAGGCTGTACAGTTGAAGCTCCGCTCCATCGCGCCAGAAGCAGTGTCCCGTTGCCGCCGGTCCCTACGCCGGGGGTCCGCTCGTTTAATTTTTGCCGGCTGCGCGTTGGGAGCGATCGCAAATACACTAAAAATTGAACTAAAACATAAAAATAACAATTAAACTTTATTTATAAAGCCATTTTAAAAAACCACAGCTGCAACAAAGTGCTGTACACATGAAATTAAAGCTGGGGTATGTAAGATTGTAATGTAGTCTGTAACTTTTCAAACAATATATATTTTAACATATTTCTTCACTCTGTCACTAGATTGATGTTAGAGAGGTAATCTCTGAAAAAACTAAAAAAAAATATTGTCCCCTTGCTTCTCCAGGTGGTAAATAAGCATTTCTAAAAAGAAAAAGTGACCCGCCATTTTCCAGCCAATAAAAACAAAGTTTGTAACCAGCCAATAAAAACCGAGCTTGAATTTGAATCAGCCAATAAAAACAGAGCTTGAATTCAAATTTCAACAGACCACAAGGGGGCAGAGCCATATATGGCTCTGAGGGGGAGGGATCAGAATGCTTTGCTTGTTGAAATTTTTTCTAAGTGCTGATGTTCTACAGAAACTGCAGACTGAACCTTTAAGAACATATAAACAAAAGATGAGATGAAATCATGAAAAACAACAGTCATGTGTTTAATACAGAAGTGGGTTGAGCCTAACCAGGGGTTGCTAGGTGAGGGGCTGGACTCATGTTGGGGTGGGTTGTGGCAGATTGGCTGCGGTTTGTGACGTCACAAACCGCAGGAAGTGAGAAACGAACCGTTTGTATCACAGACAAATAAATCTACTTAGAGTAAATAAACCACTGGGTGCATTTCTTTGGCCTTAGGACTGTTTTTTTATGAAGTACATACCCAAAGTTGAGTAAAAAAAACATTAAAAAGTGAATTTTGCATGTGTGGTCCCCTTTAATAAATTCACGAAATGGTCAAATCTGCTGGATTTAAATTGTTTCGCTTTGACTTCTTCCAAACCGCCTCGTGCACTGTGAAAATAAATTATAAATAAATCGAATTTTAGCTATAAACATCTCCTGCAGCTAACAGTTTGTAAATGACCACCAAGTAATTACGTTCTGTAAGTTTGATAAAAATCTGTCCTGTAGATCATGAGTTATTTATCTAAATAGTATCTGTTTACGGTAGCTAACCGCTAACAACAAACAACGATGCTAAAAGATCAAATTTTTTTTTTTTAGCTCTAAACATCTCCTGCAGCTAACAGTTTGTAAATGGCCACCTAGTAATTACGTTCTTTATGTTTAAAGAAAATCTGTCCTGTGGTTTCGTAGTTCTTACCTCCAGAGCCGAAGGCCAGGCAGCGTCAGAGTCAGTCCGAGCAGAGGAGGCTTTTTTCGGACACATGAGCTGGAAACGGTCTGTGGACTCTCTGGAAGTGTCAGAGCTCCAGAGCAGGAGGCCGGGCTGCGACAGAGTCAGTCCGAGCAGAGGAGGCTTTTTTTGGACGGACACATGAGCTGGGAACGGTCGGTGTACCCTAGCGGACAAAAGTGGTACTGCACCATTTTTTGCCAAAATGAAAAACGGTCATATCTGAGCCAAAAATTGGTCTAAAAATATGGGAAAAAATCCATAAACAAGTCTCACCTCTCTATTAGTCGCAGGGCATGCAAATTAGGCAAAAAACTGCGACCTATAGTCCAGAAAATACGGTAGTTTTTTGCTGTTGAACTGAGGGCATTTTGTCCCTTTTGGCCTGCAGCAAAGCAGTGACCCCGCTGTGGCAGCTGCTGCTGCTGGTGGGTGACGAGAAGGTCACGGCAGCTGTGATAAGAGGTGCGCCAGAGAGTTTTACATCAGTCAGCGGGGCTGCTCTGAAACCGGTTCAGCGCACATCACCTGGATTAAATTGTAATTAATGTGGATTAGGTTTTGGCTGACTAAAATGTAAGATGCTTTTTCGGTTAATTTGTAATTTTCAGAGGCTTTGAAAGTAAGAACATCCCGCTCACAGTAACTGAAGTAGAGCCATTGCCGTAATGCAAATGTTGCGTGCAGTTTCATCACATTTCCTGGCGAGTAAAGTTACCTCAATTTCTGGTGGGGAAAAAGAAGTGGGTGTGCATATATTTTGATTATTTCTGAATAAATGCAATCGCCTGTGCCTATCATGCTTTGCATTGGCATCTGATTTAAATGTAAATCCGAACAGCGGGTGTGCACGTGTGCATGCGGTACGTTGGAGAGAGCATGTCAGCCTCTGACCTCGCAGAGGGGTTGAAAAGCTTTTGTCAAGCGATGCCTCAGACACTTTGTTCAGATTCAGGTGAGAGAGAACAAAAGCAGAGGCTATTGATTTCTCAAAACAGCCTGTCGCAGTCTGCCCGTGGAATTTCTTTTTCTCGAAACTCTCCCCTTCGATCCAACTCGTCCTCCCATCACAATGCTCTCTTCACTTTGACATGTGCTCTTTTTTCCCAGTTCCTCTGGGGATCCTGGACACTTTTTCTTTAAACAAGAACCTTTTGTGGCTGTAAAACATTTCATGGGCGGGTAGTTTAAGGTATGCCCCTCTTTTCGAATGAGTCAGAGTCAGAGAGTCTTTATTGTCATTTGCACTGCATGTGGTACATGTGATGAAAACGAGATTATGTACACGGGGTCCCAGTTACATCCAACAACAAATGCAAGAGAAAAACAGTAATAACATCTAGAATTAACTAAGAAAAACATCAACTAGTAATACACTAAGCCCTAATGTAGTGGAAAAACATCATTATAAACAGCAGCACGAACATGAGTCTGTATGAGCAGATGGTCACAGATGAACACAGCAACAAGAAAACAGATCAGCATCAGCATGATGTGATATTTTGCAGTGTTTATTCTTATTATTTATTTATTCATGAGTCTAACAGCCTCAGGGTAGAAGCTGTTCCTCAGTCTAGTGGTTCTACATTTGATGCTCCTCAACCTCCGTCCTGAGGGGAGTGGGGCAAAGAGTGAGTGTGCTGGGTGAGTGAGGTCTTGCATGATGCAGGTGGCTCTTTTTCTGCATCTGTAGTGAGGCTAACTAAACAGTGTGCTCATTTAGGTATTTCTTCAGCCGATTCATAGAAAACATTTTACATATTTTTTTTGACAAGCTGGTTCAATTACCTGAGGACAAGAAAAAAAAAATCTGCTTTTGTTGCCCAGATATATACAGTATACCTGGACGTGGACTTACTGTTCCGCTACCCCACCCGCCTTCCTCGATAGAAACTGGCAGCAATGTAGCACTAAGCTAGCGGGTGGGCAACACAGACATGACTCCGTCCCATCAACCCCCCCTCCCCCTTGTTGACAACAAATAAATAAATACGAGTGCCCCACCAAGGGAGCCGATCTAAGGGAAACACAGCATAACTGATATTTAGGCATGTTTTTTAAAGTCATCCTCTGACCTGACCTAGAGGAGCCAACTCTCGGTGGTCCTCCACAGTCCTTTTGGGTGCATGCATTCACACCAGCCCTTTTGTCCCGAACTTTAGCCCATCTGTCTAGGAAGTCCGGTTTGTTTGGGGAGTTGTGAATGCGCCATTGAACTCTGTCACTGAACAGAAAGGTGAACACTGGCCTGCCTAAAAATCTAGGTCTCGGTCCAGTAGAAGAAAACTCTATCGCTGTTAGAGTACAGTGTGAATACAAGCAGACCAGGCACCGCTCTGCAAGCAGGAAGTGGACTACAGCGCAGGGCAAACAAACAGACATTTCTGCAGTGCTGGGCAGCGCTAATCCAAAAATTAGTTCTGCTATTTCTAAAGCGCTTATTAATTTATTTAGGTCCGCAATTTCAAAAGCGCATATGTATTAGCAAAGCTAGTGGAAGCTAATGCTAACGCGCTAACGTGCAAATGGCAAACTACTTTTTAAAATCCAGCAGATTTGACCATTTCGTGAAACGGTCAAGCTCAGAAAAACCTTGTGCTATATAGTCAGCTAAGAAATATATTTTTTCTCAGCAAAGAAATAATTGTTTTTACCGTGTTTTGTTGTAAAGTCCTATGCTTCTGTGGCCGTCGCGGCCGCCATTACATTTCGTGAAACTGTCAAGCTCAGAAAAACCTTGTGCTATAAAGTCAGCTAAGAAATATATTTTTTCTCAGCAAAGAAATAATTGTTTTTACCGTGTTTTGTTGTAAAGTCCTTTGCTTCTGTGGTCGCCGCCATTTTGAACAGGGCAAATGGCGAACTACTTTTTTTAATCCAGCAGATTTGACCATTTCGTGAAACGGTTAAGCTCAGAAAAACCTTGTGCTATAAAGTCAGCTAAGAAATATATTTTTTCTCAGCAAAGAAATAATTGTTTTTACCGTGTTTTGTTGTAAAGTCCTTTGCTTCTGTGGCCGTCGCCATTTTGAACAGGGCAAATGAGGCGCTGACGCGTCGCGTAGGCCGCTGAGAAACATCCATAAGTTCACCCTCCATGTTAAAAACTCTTCGTCTGACTCTTCGAAAACAAGCAATAAGGCTGCAGAGTAACACACTGGCTGCTAACTGCTATAGAGAGAGCGCTCTCTCTAGCCCCCCTTAGGGCGGGGACCGCTTTTTTTCACGGACCACATCCGGCGCTGACAGGATATGGTCTGTGAGCAGTCGTCCGGTTGATTTAAGAGCCCGTAAATAAGTTTTTTCGTTTTTACTGATAGATAATTAGTTATTAGCGGTACTGCATTTTAAATAAAAATAGCGCAAATCCGCTTATGAATTATAAAAGTTAGTCAATCCGCTATAGCGCTAACAAATTGTTTAGGTCCGCTATCAGCAGATTAGCGCTTTAGCGCTCCCTAGCGGTCTGGTGCCCACCTTTGCATTTCTGTTACCTCATATGGAGCCGTCAGCCACCTTGTGTGAAAAACAACATTCTCCATGGTCTTCTGCCTCATCTTCTGCTCATGCTGAGTCCATTATTGAAAATGACAACACAGGAATCCTAAAACCGCAAAAAATTTGACGCCACTCCATTTTTGTTTTTATTTCCAGAAGAAGAAGAAGAAAAAGAAGTGTCTTCTTCAGAGGTTTTTGTGTAATTTCTTTCAGTAGTTCTTGGTGCAGTGCCACCACAGGCGAGTGGGGGAACAGGTTGGCTTGACTGACTCAGTGCAGTGTGAATGCAAACCGCACCAGCTCAAATGTAAACAAAATGTTATTAATATTGGTCCCCAACCGAACCGAGTCTATCGGACTATCTGGTGTGAAAACAACTTTAGGGTCCTCTTTAACAAGTGACCACTTCTCTGCCTCATGTTCCTTGGAGACAGCTCGTCAGAAAGTTTAAAAGACTCCTGCAATGTTTGTTTATGCAGATAGCTGTTCCATTTCTTGTGCTCTTATTGTCAATTTAAGTTATTAAGCTTTGGATGTTTTTTTTCCTGCAGTTGAATTAAGAGTCTAAAAATACAGGAGACTGCAGAGTCCTCTGGGGCAAATTTATGATGTTGGGTTATTTCCTGCCAGCCATGCAAAGCTGTCACTGAAAATTGACTTTTGTACCAAATGCCTTACATAGATGATTCTCAAAATTCTGGGAAAAGACAGCTTTGCTATTAAAAAAAACAAAACACTGTCGGCACTGCTGTTATGTGATCTATTCTAAATCTGCCGACTCATTACATGAATACCAGAGGAGACTTTTTGTGTTGTTTTTGACTTTTAAATGTAAATAACAGATCTTTATTTTTTATTTTTTAAAGAAAACTGCCTGGTCTAATAAAGGTTGAGATATTTTTATGTCATTTTATCTAATAGCGGAAACCTTTTGCAGCCAAATATATAGTTTGTGCCTCTTATATTATCACAGAAATATGCAAGAATGTCTGGTGCCTACAGTACGGTTTACAAAAAGCTTTATTCAAAAGTACAAAGAAAAGCTTGTGATTATTACTTGGTCCTTTGCATGTGTGTGTGTGTGTGTGTGTGTGAGCATATTGGCGAGTGCTGGGTGTGTTTTTCTTATGAGCCAGACTGGCGATTGTTCCCACCTGATTATATGTAAATATTTACTCAACTCCTTTGGCCATTTTGAACTTCCATAAATCACAGCCATGCGGATTATTACCGAGCTTTTGTTCGCTTTATCCTTCTGCTGTATGAAAATGCAAATTACATAAATTAAAAAAAAATCTAAATTAGCATGCTGATCACAGGACACAATCCTCTTATGATAAATGTTTTGCTCTGCAAAGATCAAAAAGTCAGCTTTTGTTGCTGAAACAAGCTTTGGATGCAGGATGTGTGCGGAGAAAAGCTGCGGAGTAACACACTGTGTCGGAGTCGGGTCGTGGCCTTTGTCTGTTCGGACCGCCGGGGTAATTAGGAATCAGCTTAGCCTGGGATTATGGTTGGAGGCGGGCTGTTCACAGGGGAGAGGAGAAAAAAAGCATTAGGAGAATGGTGGTTAATATGACTAATTACTGTGCTTAGCAGTGGTATCATGTGACATTAAGACAACTGACAAAGGGAGCCTGTTGATGCTAAGATCCTCAGCTCGGCACTAATAGGCTTTACCGTGAAAAGCTTTGTTTATCTGCAGCGCGCTGCTCTCCACCTTCAATCCTTAGCCTCCATTCAGCACACACTCCATCTTTGTATGATTTGCCTCAACTTCATAAAATAAATACAGGTAACACCTTGTGGTTTGTCTCCCTGGGGTATTTTTTTGCAGCGTTCAGAGGTATTTACTTTAGCACCTGCGAAATGAAGCGCGCACGGTTGTTCGTTTCCCTTGTGCATTCGCGTGTGGACAAATTCTTGCTGTCTTTGAGATGTTTTTTGTGTGTGTGTGTGTGTGTGGAATGCAATTAAAGTTTTTATTAACAGTTAAAGGGCTGTAAAAGCAGGAGTAAAAGAGGTGATGCTCTTCACCTGCTCGAAGGCGAAACAACGGCCTGCTGCTTTGTTGGGTTTAGCCTTTTAATGTGCTCTGCATGCAGAAGTAACCTGATGCTTGTAGCCTGTAGATCACCTCGCTGAAGTCATTTGTTGCCCTTCAGAAAGGATGTTGAGCCGAGCCCGCGTGAATAATGCAGAGAGAAGGTTTATCTAAACGCAGACACTTTGAGCAAATGCTAGCATACATGTTCATTGCATTACTCTTATTAAAGTGAGCTTTGCTGTGTGTGCTCGGTGCGTTTTTTTATCCGAATTATCAGTGCCTGACACGACGTAACAACGCTTCGTTTTGACCTTATTGAGAGGGAGCGGGGAATTGCTTTCTGGAGTCCTAAAGAGCTAATCCCATCAGAGGGAGCACAGTGTGAAGGGCTAACTCAGTCACATCTGCGCGACGCTGCCAGAACAACCGGTGCAGGAATGTTTTTCTGCCCAACACGGGAAAGCAGAGGAGGAGGGGGAAATATCCTCTTTCTGAGCTGATGTTTGTGATCCTGGCGTGTCACAGAAAGCAGGAGGTATTTTCATGTTGGGATGCAGCAGTGTTTCGGAGAAAGGCAGTGGTTGACTTTCATTATAGAAGATGAATTGGTTTTACCTCTCAGAGGAGGGTTTCTCGCTCCGCTGCCCGTCTGTTGGCTTGGTTAGGCACGTGCACCTGGGAGAAGGGGGCTCAGTCAGTGCTGAGGATTTATCCCAGTCCAGTGAGTCCCTGTGGCGCCACAAGCTCCAGTTTAAGGGTTTAAGAATGGGCCGTCCGTCTGGTTTTCTTTTTCCACAAAGATTAGGGGGAAAGATTTTGCTTTAGTTGAAATAAATGTCTGCCAGTCTGGTTTATAGGTTCTGTCTGAGCCAAAAGAGAGAGAATGAAGTGTGTTTCTAGGCTGAGAGGAAAAAGTATTTTTTCTTTCATGTCTGCTGCTCAGGTAGAGCCAGAAATCTCTGTAGAATTTTCTGTTGAATCTCTTCTTAAATAATTCAGATATTTCCATTTAGAGCTTACTGATAGTTACAAAAATCAGTTTTTAAAAATTTAATGTGTCCAATATACACCATATCTGTGATGCTGGTGCTGAATAATTCTTTTCATTCCTTTTTTTTTAAAAATATTTTAACTTTGATTAAATTTTCAAAAGCCAAAAGGCCAGATCTCTGCCTCCTACCCTACATATTCAGCAGAGGGAGCTGTTCTAAATTTTCCATGCACGTTTCATATCTTTATAAACTTTCTTTTTTCCCTGAGTAAACTCAAAGCTAAAAGGAATTCATGAATAAAATCAAACAGATGTTAGGTTTTTGCTCAATGTTCAGAGTCAGTTTAGAAAGCATCATTCTAGATTTGACGTTATTTGCCTCGCAGTAATCGCTCAACATCTGCTTGTTTTTCTGGAAAGCCTTTGTTGTGAAGCAGCTGCTGAAAGCGGTGAGTCTGAGTTACAAAGAATAAAACATCTGCTTCCTTCCAGCTGTTGTCTGCTTTCATTGTCTTTCTCCAGCGAACTGTGTTCAGTGTGATTCCCTGCAGACCATTTTTAAAGTTTTATTTAGGTAATAAAGCATATTTGTTGGCTGTGTGCAAACTGATGCTGGAAAATGTGTGAACCCCTTTATAATGACCTTGATTTTTTTGAATATATTTTCTGAAAAAAAAAAAAGATTAAATTATCACAGTTCTACATATATAAAAACAACAATTAATCAATGGAAACATGAAAGTTGCTATTTCATTGTAGGAATTTGGTAAAGTTTTGTAAGGGAACAGAGTGAGAACTCCTGGGTCAGGTAAGAAAAGAGACTATCAGGTGAAATCAGTTATAAACTTGGATCCCATTGAACTACAGTAGTTCATTTAAGGAAAACTGCTGCTATATTGTTGACAATAACACCACCAGCCTGATCAAGAAAGGTCATCAGAGACTCTACTTCCTCAGACGGCTGAGACGAGCCGGTCTGAGAAGCTCAGTCCTCACCTCGTTCTACAGGTGTGCAGTGGAGAGCGTCCTGTGCTCCAGCATCAACGTGTGGCATGGAGGCTGCACAGTTGCAGAGAGGAAAGCTCTACAGAGAGTGGTGAAGGCTGCACAGAAGTCTGTGGGAGTCAGTCTCCCCACCATCACAGACATTTACACCTCCAGATGCAGAAAAAGAGCCACCTGCATCATGAAAGACCTCACTCACCCAGCACACTCACTCTTTGCACCACTCCCCTCGGGACGGAGGTTGAGGAGCATCAAATGTAGAACCACTAGACTGAGGAACAGCTTCTACCCTGAGGCTGTCAGACTCATGAATAAATAAATAATAAGAATAAACACTGCAAAATGTCACATCATGCTGATGCTGATCTGTTTCTTGTTGCTGCGTTCATCTGTGACCATCTGCTCATGTTCGTGCTGCTGTTTATAATGATGTTTTTCTACTACATTAGGGCTTAGTGTATTACTAGCTGATGTCTCTCTTAGTTAATCCTAGATGTTATTATTGTTTTTCTCTTGCATTTGTTGTTGGATGTAACTGGGACCCTGTGTACATAATCTCGTTTTCAACACATGTACTACATGCGGTGCAAATGACAATAAATTCTCTCTGACTCTGACTCTGACTCTGACTCTGACAAGTTTCGTTTATATTTTCTGAACAAGATAAAAAAAAAACAGCAAATAAAACATATTGAAAAAAAGTTTGCTAACTTTTTTTTATCATCAATGTTTGAATCTATCTTTAAAACAGGGTGGTAGTAATATCATGGTTTGGGCTTGTTTTCTGCCTCTAAATCAAGTTGATGTGCTGTTATCAAAAAAGGCGTCAACCCTTGATGTGCTATTATGGTTAAAAAAAAAGAAAACAAAAAAACTGAATGATACTAGGGACGGTGGCACGGTGGCTCAGTTGGTAGAGCTGCTGCCTCTCAGCGAGAAGATCGCCAGGTCAAATCCGGTCGGGAACATGCAAACTCCACCCTTTCTGGGTGGAATTTGCACATTCTCTACGTGCATGTGTGTCTTTTCTCCATGTACCGGTACTCTGGTTTCCTCCCACAGACCAAAAACATGCATGTTAGTCTGATTGGTAACTCTAAATTGTCCCTAGGTGTGAGTGAGAGAGTGAATGGCTGTTTCATTTGTCTGTGTCTCTGTGATGGACTGGAGACCTGTCCAGGGTGTCCCCTGCCTCTCACACAGTGACTGCTGGATATGGGCACCAGTGACCACCACAACCCATAAAGGAAGAAGCGGGTAAAGATGATGAATGGAAACTAGAGAGTAGGATAGTTGCAATACTAAAATGTTAAACCAAATACTGATACTGAGAAAA